>JAVGWX010000011.1:4277596-4326764 GCA_036924085.1 Ariolimax columbianus | reverse complement strand
GTCCAATGGTGGCAAAAGAAACGTCTTAAATCGACACTTAAAACTTCACTAAAAGCCTTTGTCATAATACCAGACACTTGTGAATCTTCTACGTAAGAATGGATCACTCGAGACACATGTGAAAACAACGGAGACAGGATAGAAAAGCTCGTTAAATGAAGCCATCACATCAGGCGAACGTGCCTTGCCCACACTGTCCAGGACCTCTTCAGGTCCGCCCCGACCTTCTCAATCATCTTCAAGCTCATTGATTGATCGAGCAAATTCCAAATGGGTGATCCAAGAGCAACATGACTGACACTGGTAGCAAGGTGGGCGAGCAACGAACAACATGACTGACGCTGATCGCAAGATGGATTAGCGACGAACAACATGACTGACACTGATCGCAAGATGGATTAGCGACGAACAACATGACTGACACTGATCGCAAGATGGATTAGCGACAACAACATGACTGACACTGATCGTAAGATGGATTAGCGACGAACAACATGACTGACACTGATCTCAAGATGGATTAGCGACGAACAACATGACTGACACTGATCTCAAGATGGATTAGCGACGAACAACATGACTGACGTTGTGTTGTAACTTACAGCGAGGATGCGATATCTGCATTTGAAAAAAAAATGACAGTTTCTCTGTAAAATGTGACACAGTCTATATTTCGCTACCCAACACAAGACTATGGAATACCAAATGTGTCTTATTTTACATTTGCAGCGCCGTGGTGGTCTCAGTTGACAACGTGTACTACTCGGATAACGAGGAGGTGGAAAATGGGCCCTTGACTCAAACTGTCTGCGTGAAACAAAAGGTAACTATTTCTTTATTATGTTGTGGCTGTTATTATTGTAGCTTTGATTTAGGTATTTTACCTAATTTTGACAATCACGTCGCTTTCAATTACATCGTGGTGGCGTGCCAGTCTGTTTTGGATTAACCATGATATTTATATTCCCCTCCAATTTCTTTTGTCTTCAGACTCTAACAAAGGCAGTAGTCAGCTCGAGGCTATGTGCTCTTCCGGAAAATTTATCATTTTCATGGAAGAAAATTAGTTGTTACCTCTTATACTTCTTCTGCTGGTGTGTGATGGGCAGAGCTGCAATAGGTGACCAGCTGCCACAGGGACATAGATCAGTAGTGGTGATCTTGAATTTGTTAAAAAGCCAGGCTGCCATGAAAACATCCCGTTTCCAGAGAGCGCTACTAGGAAGCCAAGGTGAAGGTGTTGGCCAGTATGTTTTGCCTGACCCTAACTAACATATCTGATCAGTATATTGTGCCTGACCAGACGTTAGTCTTCATCCACAGCTTCACCTTATAATATACGTATATTTTATAATCATACAATATCTCTGATGTGTCTCTTACAGGCCACAAGAGAACTATATTTAAAGGCGCTGTGTCACGTCAAGGGGAGGTACTCGGCTGCAGAGATTATTTCGCGTGTTTCGTTCCAACAACGCCACCAACTGGACGCAAGATGGATGGACAAACATGGATTGGAGATGGGATTGGAGCTTCGTAGATCTGACAACAAGCTCTGTTGTAGTAAGGTGTGTGTTGTTGTTGTTGTTCCTTCCTTCCTTCCTTCCTTCCTTCCTTCCTCCCTCCCTCCCTTCCTTCCTTCCTTCCTTCCTTCCTTCCTCCCTCCCTCCCTCCCTCCCTTCCTTCCTTCCTTCCTTCCCTCACTCCTTCCTTCCTCCCTCCCTCCCTCCCTTCCTTCCTTTTCTTTCTTTTCTTTCTTTCTTTCTTTCTTTCTTTCTTTCTTTATTTCTTTTGACTTCGTCTATCTTTCTTTCTTCATTGCACTACTCACACTGTTGTTCCTATCATCATGAAAACGTTTGAACCATCCTGTTATTCCTGTATCATAAATGGGTTATTGTTTCAAGAGCTTTATTTCAAACTAACAAAGCTACACACTCCACGGGCCCACGATTATATCAGGGGCAGAGTATACAAAGAAGCCATGTATTATAGATTCTTCTACCCTAGTTAGGTTAGACTGTACTGTAAATTGCTTTTTACGACATGCTCTCAGTGTGGCAGTGAGCATACCCTCGCCCATGTCACATTGAAACCTCTCCAGAAATGTTTCGGACAGTATGGGTGTCTATTTGCACTGTATCAATCGTTCGCTCTCAAATAATCACAGCTCTTTCCATCATGTAAGTGGTGATCTGTTTCAGTCGTATCTTGTGGGCATACCGTTGGCACCTTGTAATGTTGAAGACAGTCATGCTGTAACTATGTTCCTGCTGCTTGTGTGTGTCCTGGTACATGTCTGTGTGTCCTGGTACATGTCTGTGTGTCCTGGTACATGTCTGTGTGTCCAGCCCCATGCCTGTGTGTCCAGCCCCATGCCCGTGTGTCCAGCCCCATACCTGTGTGTCCAGCCCCATGCCTGTGTGTCCAGCCCCATGCCCGTGTGTCCAGCCCCATGCCCGTGTGTCCAGCCCCATACCTGTGTGTCCAGCCCCATGCCTGTGTGTCCAGCCCCATGCCCGTGTGTCCAGCCCCATGCCCGTGTGTCCAGCCCCATGCCCGTGTGTCCAGCCCCATGCCCGTGTGTCCAGCTGTACATCCATCATCCATCATGTCTTAGCAGAAGGTCGTTCTCGTCACAGCTGCTCTGTAAGACTCGATCTTTGACCAATTCGTCTCGTACATCTAGCTTCGAGAACCAGCTCTGAGAACCAGCTCTGAGATTCAGCTCTGAGAGCGGGCTCTCTGAGAACCAGCTCCGAGAACCTGCTCCGAGAACCAGCTCCGAGAACCAGCTCCGAGAACCAGCTCCGAGAACCAGCTCTGAGAACCAGCTCCGAGAACCAGCTCCGAGAACCAGCTCTATGAGAACTAGCTCTGAGAACCAGCTCTATGAAAACTAGCTCTGAGAACTAGCTCTGATATCCAGCTATGAGAACCTGCTCTTTGGGAACTAGCTGTGAGAACCAGCTCTGAGATTCAGCTCTGAGAACCAGCTATATTACAGCCAGATCTGAGAATCAGCTCTCTGAGAGCCAAATCTGAGAACCAGCTCTGAGAACCAGGCTATGAGATCCAGCTCTGAGAACCAGCTCTATGAAAACTAGCTCTGAAAACCAGCTCTATGAGAACCAGCTCCGAGAACCAGCTCTATGAGAACTAGCTCTGAGAACCAGCTCTGAGATTCAGCTCCGAGAACCAGCTCCGAAAACCAGCTCTATGAGAACTAGCTCTGAGAACCAGCTCTATGAGAACCAGCTCCGAGAACCAGCTCCGAGAACCAGCTCTGAGAACCAGCTCTGAGAACCAGCTCTGAGATTCAGCTCTGAGATCCAGCTTTGAGAACCAGCTATATTAGAACCAGCTCTGAGAACCAGCTCTGAGAACCAGCTCTGAGAACCTGCTCTTTGGGAACTAGCTGTGAGAACCAGCTCTGAGATTCAGCTCTGAGATCCAGCTTTGAGAACCAGCTATATTACAGCCAGATCTGAGAACCAGCTCTCTGAGAGCCAAAATCTGAGAACCAGCTCTGAGAAACAGCTCTATGAGAACCAGCTCCGAGAACCAGCTCTGAGAACCAGCTCTGAGAACCACCTCTGAGAACCAGCTCTGAGAACCTGCTCTTTGGAAACCAGCTGTGAGAACCAGCTGTGAGAACCAGCTCTGAGATCCAGCTTTGAGAACCAGCTATATTAGAGTCAGATCTGAGAACCAGCTCTGAGAACCACCTCTGAGAACCAGCTCTATGAAAACTAGCTCTGATAACCAGCTCTATGAGAACTAGCTTTGAGAACCAGCTCTGAGAACCAGCTCTGAGAACCTGCTCTTTGGGAACTAGCTGTGAGAACCAGCTCTGAGATTCAGCTCTGAGATCCAGATCTGAGAACCAGCTATATTACAGCCTGATCTGAGAACCAGCTCTCTGAGAGCCAAATCTGAGATCCAGCTCTGAGAACCAGCTCTATGAGAACTAGCTCTATGAGAACCAGCTCCGAGAACCAGCTCTGAGAACCAGCTCTGAGATCCAGCTTTGAGAACCAGCTATATTAGAGCCAGATCTGAGAACCAGCTCTGAGAACCAGATCTGAGAACCTACTCTTTGGGAACCAGCTGTGAGAACCAGCTCTGAGAACCAGCTATTTGGGAACCAGCTTTGAAAACCAGCTATATTAGAGCCAGATCTGAGAACCAGCTCTGAGAACCAGCTCTGTGAGAACCTGCTGTCTGAGAACCAGCTCTGAGAACCAGCTCTGAGAACCTGCTCTTTTGGAACCAGCTCTGAGAACCAGCTCTGAGAACCAGCTCTGAGAACCTGCTCTTTGGGAACCAGCTGTGAGAACCAGCTCTGAGAACCTACTCTTTGGGAACCAGCTGTGAGAACCAGCTCTGAGATCCAGCTCCGAGAACCAGCTCTGAGAACCTACTCTTTGGGAACCAGTTGTGAGAACCAGCTCTGATAACCAGCTCTCTGAGAACCTGCTCTTTGGGAACTAGTTGTGAGAACCAGCTCTGAGAACTAGCTCTACGAGAACCAGCTCCGAGAACCAGCTCTGATAATCTGCTCCCTGGAAACCAGCTGTGAGTACCAGCTCTGAGAACCACCTATGAGAACAACCTCTGAGAACCAGCTCTGAGAACCACCTCTGAGAACCAGCTCTGAGAACCACCTCTGAGAACCTGCTCTTTGGGAACCAGCTTTGAGAACCAGCTCCGAGAACCAGCTCTGAGAACCTGCTCTTTGGAAACCAGCTGTGAGAACCAGCTGTGAGAACCAGCTCTGAGAACCAGCTCTGAGAACCAGAGCTCTGAGAACCACCTCTGAGAACCACCTTTGAGAACCTGCTCTTTGGGAACCAGCTGTGAGAACCAGCTCTGAGAACCAGCTCTGAGAACCTGCTCTTTGGGAACCAGCTGTGAGAACCATCTCTCTGAGAGCGTATGTTAAATAAACATCGTTTTCGCTTTGTCTACTGTGGCGGTATTGAACCAAGTTTGGTGAAGGAGAATTAATGACGGAAATCAAGGTTACACAGTTACGATATTTTAGTCATATAAGAAGACATACCTCTTTGTTGAAGACCATACTGGAGGGTAGAGTGGAAGGCAGTCGTCCAAATGACAGACAACGTTATATGGGTGGATAACATCAGGAGATGGACTGGAACACGCCTCTCAGATTGCACCATTACGGAAAGCGATAGAGTACGCTGGAGATCCATTGCAGTCGACCATCGATGTGAAGATGGAACTCGAGCTGAATTATACTTTCTCAATAAAGAAGATTTGTGCCATTGCGTCTTATCTTTCACGACTGGCTCTCAAAGCGCCCGATGGTGTCTTTAGGAGTAATAACAAACTCCCTCCCCTTCATATGGCAAGTTACGATCTTTCGTAGGACGCCCCAACGTTAATTAATTCATCATTTTCATTTCGACCTCTACGGCGCTTCGTCAAGTGATCGGCCTCTCGCTGGCTTTCCCCTTGAGATCCACAGCATGACGGTTCTTGTGAAAGTGTAAGGTTCGCTTCTTTGTCCAGTCCCAGCGTGTTCTACCATCATCTGCTGCGCTAGTTTGTGTTTCATGAACCGTGGCAGTAGGCAGTAGTGTAGTGGTCAAACACTCGACTTTCACAGCAAAAGTATGGGGTTCAACTCCCACGCCCCAGCTGTAAGTGGGAACTTAGCATACAACTAGGGAAGTGGAACTGGACTCAACCCATTCTCGCTCTCGTCTCACCTCACTCTGTTTCATTTGACTCTGTCCTACAGTCACACCCTTGCACAACTTTCACACGCGCCCTCATGGTGAGGCCCTTCCATTGCACTTTGGTTGCGCTAGCTTCTGAGAGCGCACGAACCTAGCATAGGTACATACAGATGCACACATACATCCAATCACTGGTTTATGCTTCTTAATTTCGCCCAAATTGACTACGGTCTAGGGTGGAATAGGCGCCTCCGCCAATAGAAACTAGTGAGGTAAAACACATAAAATACAAAAAATATTTTAAAAAATAGAGAAGTAAAAGGCAGCGAGGAAAGGACCTGCTGGTCACCCTACAAACCTTGACTTAGTATACTGAGGTCTCTAACAACTTCACCCCCCGACAGTAGTGTAGCTACTATGAGTCAAACCTTGACTTAGTATACTGAAGTCGCTAACAACTTCATTCCCCGACAGTAGAATTATGGAACAAACCTTGACTTTACTTACAGTAGGCACACAAATGTGTTTGTGTCAATGAACAGAACAGAACGTCCCAAAACGTATTGTCTTCAAGAACTATACTTAAACTATACTTTTCTTCTGTGGTACATGCAGAGTTCAATGGAAGACAAGCTGACCTGCTTCGATGACTCCAGACGTCGGCGCGTGGACCGGTTCTGTGAAGATGGCTACCCAGACATCCCTTTCACGTCCTTCCGGTTGAGTCACATGCGGGAGAAGGAGAAGTCATGCTGCTTTTTGCTTGGTGAGACGAGGTTTTCAGCTTGCACAAACTAATGTTTTGTTTTCTCTAAACGCAACAAACAAATGTTCTATTCTGTACAATATTTCAAAGCACAGGTTCTCACGTAACAAGAACTTGTGCTCTTCAAGCAGTCTATGAAGTATACATAACAAAAGCTTAACGGTGGTCTTGTACTAGGCTCTACCCAAGGTGTCCAACCTATGAGGAGTAAAGATAGCACATGTGCCCATCACCGATACCATTCTTAGACAAGCACTACGGCGATTCCAGTTGCTTCAGACTAACCACTGCTTCTAAAAATAGATAAGTTGACGTTTGAGAGATGAGGAAGAAGAATACAAAGAAGAAGAAGAAGAAGAAGAAGAAGAAGAATCAAAAACACACAATGAACAACCTAGGAAATAAAATAGAACAATCAAAGATAATCATAGAACAATCAAAGACAATCATAGAACAATCAAATACAATCATAGAACAATCATAGAAGAATCAAAGATAATCATAAAACAATCAAAGATAATCATAGAACAATCAAAGACAATCATAGAACAATCAAATACAATCATAGAACAATCATAGAAGAATCAAAGATGATCATAAAACAATCAAAGATAATCATAGAACAATCAAAGATAATCATAGAACAATCAAATACAATCATAGAACAATCATAGAAGAATCAAAGATGATCATAAAACAATCAAAGATAATCATAGAACAATCAAATACAATCATAGAACAATCAAAGATAATCATAGAACAATCAAAGATAATCATAGAACAATCAAAGATAATCATAGAACAATCAAAGATAATCATAGAACAATCAAAGATAATCATAGAGCAATCAAAGATAATCATAGAACAATCAAAGATAATCATAGAACAATCAAAGATAATCATAGAGCAATCAAAGATAATCATAGAGCAATCAAAGATAATCATAGAACAATCAAAGATAATCATAGAACAATCAAAGATAATCATAGAACAATCAAATACAATCATAGAACAATCAAAGATAATCATAGAACAACCAAATACGTACAAGGACCGAAGTAACAGCACAATGAAGGAGCTAACACCAGCCAGCGGCTCCTAGCTGACTGTGTTCGTCAGAGTTAGCGAACCAGAGCTCACAAAGACACTATTCGACCTCCAAATGTCGGCCCTGGAAACAGGCTGAACTTGAGTAATCTGGTTAAGAGAATAGAATAAAAGAGGTAAAACTAATCTGGTATAAAAATGTGCTGAAATCGGATGTGTTGCTCCGAAAAGCGCAGATTTCGTGGCCTGTATGTAAACTACGACACAATATCACTTCATCATTTTAAGTTTTCAGGACAAACGCAAAAGAAGAAGAAGCAGCATGAGATAAAGAAGAAAGAGAAGAAGAAGAAGTAAAAGAAGAAGAAGAAGACACATTAGAGAAGAAGACGAGGAAGAAGAAGAAGGAGCATGAGAAAAAGAAGACACATTAGAGAAGAAGACGAGGAAGAAGAAGAAGGAGCATGAGAAAAAGAAGACGGAGAAGGAGAAGAAGTAGAATAAGAAGAAGAAGAGGAGGAAGACGAAGAAGAGAAGAAGAAGTAGAAAACAAAGAATAAGAAGAAAATAAACAAGAAGAAGATGGAGAAGAATAAGACGAAGCAAAAGCAGAAGATGACAAAGACAAAGAAGAAGAAGAAGAAGATATTTTCAGCAATAAAAGGGATTTAGGTCATAAAGAAGCAACCTTCTGTATTGGAGTCGAGCTATTTCCTTTTTCCATTTAGCAGATAGTAAGAACGATATTGGTCTGCAGAGAGTGTAGTTTGGGAAGTTCTTCTGAATGCAGCATGACGTCCTTCTGTTATTTCATCCCAAGTAAGGAGCCATTGGATCATAGGAGCACAGCTTTCTTCTGAAAGATCCGAAAACATCAAAGCAAAGCTTCATAATATAAAAGGGAGACAATCCATTTAAATATAATTGCATTTGGTATTATCTGAGTACCCTACCTTATCCTGTGAAAATGCAATGTTTCTACACAACTTCGTTTATGCACTGGTTTATGCGTCCTGATATCGTCCAATTGACTACGGTCTGGGGTGGAAATTGGCGCGCCTCCGCCAGTAAAAACTAGTGGGGCAAACATCTAAGCAAAAAAAAAAAAGAAACTTCTTTGGATAATGAACAAGGATGACCATGATATCAAATGATTGGTGTTTTGATGTATTGTTTATCAGTTGTCATTTTGATAGTTGATAACCCTAGGCACAGGCGACACAAACTACAATATGTGATATGAAGTATCTGAGAATACATCATCACCACCAGTAGAGAGGAAATGCGTCTAGTTACCGCTGTGATAGAACACTCACTTTTCATGGTAAAGGAACGGGGTTCATCTCCCGCTAGCGTTACATTCAAGTCTACCCAGTGGGTCCCTGGCATACGGTTGGGAAAAAAAGGCAGCGAGGAAGGGAACTTGCTACCCCACGTCACACAGGCCGCGGCTTAGTTTACTCAAGTTTAAACTATGTCATTCCCGACATACAGTTTACACATATTGAGATAATTACTGTCTGTGCTGAATACATAGCACACAGAAATCTGTCTGTGCTGAATACACAGCACACAGAAAACTGGCTGTGCTGAATACATAGCACACGGAAAACTGTCTGTGTTGAATACATAGCACACAGAAAACAAAATCAAATGCCAATATACTAGTGTAACACAACAAAATCTGTTTACACATGACACAGACCACGTGGTAGATGGATAGATGCCATAACAGAAATACTACGATAACACGGGATTGAACTGACCGATGTATACACATGACTTCAGCTTCCAAAAAGACTGTTGTTCATGATACCATCGCAAGACAAGCAAAGAAAGCGAAGTAATGAACAATTCGGAATTCGAACACCTGACCTCCAAGTGACGGAAACGCCTTGCCATAAGAGAGGGATGCGTTAAGGTACTAGACCAGCGGGACATCCCCAAAAATGTGTCAAACTAGTCTAACCTTTCGTCATTCAACATTTGCGGATATGAGGTTTTATGCCGAGTCGGTCCAAACATATTTATAGGCTCTCGTAATTCACATTGCTACCATCAAGCATAGCCAATATAGGCCTTAAATACTTGTGTCGTGGGCAGGCGCGCAATGAACAGTGGTAGTTTCAATTTAGAAGCATGGTTAGGAACGGAATATGGGGAAACCTCGAGGTAGCGAGTTATAAAAAGAGAATGATCTTCTACTTTTTCGTTTGTCCTACTGCTCTTGGCATACGACGTCACAGGGAGGTGGGATGTCCTACTGCTCTTGGCATACGACGCTACGGAGAGGTGGGATGTCCTACTGCTCTTGGCATACGACGCTACGGGGAGGTGGGATGTCCTACTGCTCTTGGCATACGACGCTACGGAGAGGTGGGATGTCCTACTGCTCTTGGCATACGACGCTACGGGGAGGTGGGATGTCCTACTGCTCTTGGCATACGACGCTACGGGGAGGTGGGATGTCCTACTGCTCTTGGCATACGACGCCACGGGGAGGTGGCATGTCCTACTGCTCTTGGCATACGTGGTCGCAGGGAGTGGAGATGCCTAGATTTCTTGTTATCGCCAAGTGGGAGACCTGTGCTGTCGTTAGGTGTAACTTGCTGAGCGTGTCAAAGACACCTTCGATCCATGGACGTCGTGGACTACCTCTTGCTTGTGGACCGGAGACCTTCATATGATACGCTCTTGATGTAGACTGGTCAAAATCCATTCTGACTAAATGACCAAACCATTTGATTTGTTGAGAGTCAATGCAGGCACCAACTGGATTTGTGCCCATTGTCTGCGTCAGCGTCGTGTTGCGGATTCGGTTACTTCAAACACAGCGCATCTCACAGCTCTGGATCTTACTCGTATAGGTTGCTAGGATCAAGACTGACACTGGTAACACAGTAAAGTAAAGTAAGCCATAGCATTACTGCGGTAGGGGTGTGAGGTGTTAGCGATCTCACAAATCAAAGGCTCGGCTATATGAGGGCGGTAGCCTTCTCCTCTCCCTCGCTGCTTTTACTTCCCGGACTGAACTTGTACCCATTTAAGGCTGGGTAGACCCGGGATCCGATGCATTCTGAAAAAAAAACCCGCCTCAACTGGGGAATGAGCCCTGGATCACTCAGATGCTACGCGGCTCCCAAACACAATGTAGGAATAAATAGTGTATTTGTCAACCTCCTCTGAGTTGAAAGAAGCCCTATACAGTGTTTACAAATCGGTACAATTTGATAGTGGATACTGTTTGCCTTCGGAAACATATGTGCAATCTCTCTGTCTATTCTGCGATCATGAGATTAACATACTATCTATGTATTTGAACTCATGTACTTGCTTGATACCAATGTCACCGAACTGGAAACTTCTCTTGAACTTCACTTGAAATCAAAATATGTTTGGTTTGGCTTGGCTTGGCTTCGTTGGTTCTCAATCTCCCGCTTCCAAACCCTGACATGGGCCTAAGTAGCAGAATGTAGTCCAGAGAACGGAATGCGTTGTGTCGTAGTTTACAGCTTGACTGCGATATTTGCACCTTTCGGTCCAACACATCCGACTTCATCAAGCATTTTTTAAGTACCGGGTTAGCATTCCCACTTCGATCTCTTCTTCTTAGCCAGTCTGCCCTGCTGCAGCCTGTTATCCAGGATCACCGCGTGGAGGTGTAGAAGGGTCTTGGCAGCTCTGGTTCGCTGGCCCTGCCGCTAGCAGTCAGCTATGGGTCGCTGACCGCTGCAGCTCATGCGCTGCTCAGCATCTTGATCCCCAACGTATGTTTGATCGAGACAAGAAATTTAGTCCATAAGGGATTCTAGTTGTTAACCTAGCATCAAGAACCGTGATCATACTGCAATGGATGCGGATGGGGTTCTCAAGAAATAAGTTCCACCATGAAATTGGCTCCTTCGAGTCTTCGATAATCCTTGGAGTCAAAATGTTACAGAAAGATCCTCAGAATAACCTGGACAGAGAAAAAGACAAATGTAGACATTCGGCAAGAGTTGAGCATAGAGGAGAACTGGTTTATCAATTCCATTTTGGCTAGAAAATGCAAATACTTTGGTCACATCAGCAGACACAACGGTCTTGGGAGAACGGTGATGGAGGGTATGGTGCCAGGCAAAAGAGGAAGGGGTAGACCAAGAAGACGATGGCACCAAGATATCAAGGAATGTTTGGGTATGACAGTGGGGGAGGCTGGAGTTTTGGCAAGGGAACGAGTTTCTGGCAGACAGACTGTGATGGGTGCGACGTTCTATAAAGGACATGCTACATGATGATGAAATAGGCCATACGGAAATCAAATTGTTGTGACATACATCCGGAGACCCACCTCAAGACAGACTGTCAAGAGAAGCTGGAAGGCTACCTCAACCAGATACAGGTGTTAATTACGAAGAGGTCATAAAGTTTACCAGGTGTAGCTACAAGAACAGGTGGGAAGAAGAGCTCACTGATCAGCAACCATAACCAGCTTGACAGATGTGAGCGGTGCTAATCTTTAGACAAGACACATCAAACTGAGGTACGGCTGAGCAGCGCATGAGCTGCAGTGGTCAGCGACCCATAGCTGACTGCTAGTGTCAGGGCCAGCGAACCAGAGCTGCCAAGACCCTTCTACACCTCCACGCCGTGATCCTGGATAACAGGCTGCAGCAGGGCAGACTGGCTAAGGAGAAAGGATCGAAGAGGGAATGCTAACCCGGTACTAAAAAAATGCTTGATGAAGTCGGATGTGTTGGACCGAAAGGTGCAAATATCGTAGTCAAACTGTAAACTTCAACACAACGCATTCCGTTCTCTGGACTACATTCTGCTACTTAAGCCCTTTCAGGGAGATTGAGAACGAACGAAGCCAAGCCAAGCCAAACTGAGGTACCATCTGTTCCACAAACTCAAGATAGGAAACACAGATAAATATGTCTGCGGCACTGACCTGCTGGGCTTCTGGTATAAAGGTGTCCAACCATCGAGGAACAGAGGAGGCAGGTGTGGCATCACCAACACCATTCCTGGCCAAGCTGTATTGAAATACCAACAAGCTCAGGCTGACCATTGCTTTCAGTAGATATATTCAAAATGGCGTCTGGAGAAGGACGAGGAAAAAAGAAAAGAAGAGGATGATGTACTTCTATCCCTACACAGTGCACTTCTCTCCCTACACAGTGCACTTCTATCCCTACACAGTGCACTTCTCTCCCTACACAGTGCACTTCTCTCCCTACACAGTGCACTTCTCTCCCTACACAGTGCACTTCTCTCCCTACACAGTGCACTTCTCTCCCTACACAGTGCACTTCTCTCCCTACACAGTGCACTTCTCTCCCTACACAATCCACTTCTATCCCTACACAGTGCACTTCTCTCCCTACACAATGCACTTCTCTGCCTACACAATGCATTTTGCACTTTTCTCCCTACACAATGTACTTTTTTCCCTACACAGTGCACTTCTCTCCCTACACAGTGCACTTCTCTCCCTACACAGTGCACTTCTCTCCCTACACAGTGCACTTCTCTCCCTACACAGTGCACTTCTCTCCCTACACAATGTACTTCTATCCCTACACAGTGCACTTCTCTCCCTACACAGTGCACTTCTCTCCCTACACAGTGCACTTCTCTCCCAAACACAGTGCACTTCTCTCCCTACACAGTGCACTTCTCTCCCTACACAATCCACTTCTATCCCTACACAGTGCACTTCTCTCCCTACACAATGCACTTCTCTGCCTACACAATGCATTTTGCACTTTTCTCCCTACACAATGTACTTTTCTCCCTACACAGTGCACTTCTCTCCCTACACAGTGCACTTCTCTCCCTACACAGTGCACTTCTCTCCCTACACAGTGCACTTCTCTCCCTACACAGTGCACTTCTCTCCCTACACAGTGCACTTCTCTCCCTACACAGTGCACTTCTCTCCCTACACAGTGCACTTCTCTCCCTACACAATGCACTTCTCTGCCTACACAATGCATTTTGCACTTTTCTCCCTACACAATGTACTTTTCTCCCTACACAATGTACTTCCCTCCCTACTTTTAATCTTACATAATGTACTTACCTACATACCCAATATCCGCGCAGGTGAGCACAGGTATTCATGTTTTGCTGAGAACAGTGACCTCAACCGTGGACCAACCGTGACCATACTAGACTTTTCTCAGGACGAAACTGACCCTGTCAACGACCTGGCTGACTTTGCTTCTCTTCAGGTTAGTGTTTTAATCAATCAATCAATCAATCAATCAATAAATAAATAAATCAATCAATCTTTTAATCAATCAATCAATCTTTCAATCAATCAATCAATCAATCTTTCAATCAATCAATCAATTAGTCAATGCATTTCTTTTCAGCTCCATGTAGATCATAGTCTTTCACAAATACATATGATCATCAAACGCTGACATTTCTATTTATGTTGAAGAAAATGTACTGTAAAGTCATACATATGTATGTGTGCACATACGCACACACGCGCGGACACACATACACACACAATACTGTTATTCCTGTAACTCATTTGGTTCATGTTATATGTTATGGTGTCTTGTACCAACACGTCTGATATGGTGTCTTCTACCAACACGTCTGTTATGGTGTCTTGTACCAACACGTCTGATATGGTGTCTTCTACCAACACGTCTGATATGGTATCTTCTACCTACACGTCTGATATGGTATTTTCTACCAACACGTCTGATATGGTGTCTTCTACCAACACGTCTGATATGGTATCTTCTACCTACACGTCTGATATGGTATTTTCTACCAACACGTCTGATATGGTATCGTCTACCTACACGTCTGTTATGGTGTCTTCTATCAGTATGCTCTGCTTTTACCGAGAACTACTTTTGAACTTTGCTTGTGTTTTCGTCATTAAACAGCATATAAGATTGACGCTGGATACTTTTCTCTTCTATGTGTGATGCAGGACGCAGATATAGTGAAAAGTGTGGGAACAATAACCTTTGAGGAGAAGGAAGGCAGCGATGATATAACTGATAAAGACAACGACAATAGCAACGATGAAAAGATTGATGAAATCAGAAATGAACAACCAGTACCGAAACTTGCAGGCACAAACACGCCACTTGATGCTGATGTTAATACACCAGGTACGGAAGGTTCTAGAGAAGCCACAGGGGGTCACAGAGATTCTCAGAAAGTGCATCGACATAGTCCAGTTGAAGGTACAAGACCCAGCAAAAAGATGACCACTGTATTGGAGAATCCTACAGTTGCCAGTTCTGAACAACCCCGAAAGAAGACGGGCAGAAGTGGAGACATTGACCGGCTATCCAGTGCTGAACGTGTAAGCAGCAGAAGAGCTTCCAGCAGGGAGTACGTAGCTCAAGGCCGACGAGCAAGCGGAGAGAGGGCTGCCCGAAAGCAAGGTAGTGGGGAGAGGCATAAACCAGCCGCTTCGTCATACCCCAGACTCCCAGGATACGAGGATACTTACTCTCGAGGGACGGGTTTGTCACGTGAGCGAGATGTCTTATCCAGTGTTGAGAGGAGAGCCAGGACGCGAGGTAGTGCTCAGAGAAGACACGACTGGCCAGACGCCATTGAGGAGCCGGACTTTGAGGATCAGGGCGGAGGAAAGTCGGTAGATGTGACACTGGACAGTGAGTTGACCTTGTTCGTATTTGTCTTCTTCTTCTTATATGTATTTGATTTCTTCTTCTTCTTCTTCTTCTTCTTCTTCTTCTTCTTCTTCTTCTTCTTCTTCTTCTTCTTCTTCTTCTTCTTCTTCTTCTTCTTCTTCTTCTTCTCCTTCTCCTTCTCCTCCTCTTCCTCTTCCTCTTCCTCTTCCTCTTCCTCCTCCTCATCCTCCTTCTTCTTCTTCTTCTTCTTCTTCTTTGAGGGATTCAGTGGTCTCGAGGTAAGGTGTCCGCCTCGGATGTCGGAAGTCGTGTGTTCGAATCCCGGTGGAGAATGGGATTTTTGTTCATTTGGATCTTCAGGTGAAAACTCCCCTGGGTAATGAGTGGTTTGTTAAGAGCAGCTATAGATGGCGCCTAACTGGCTGCGGGTCTACTTAGCTCTAGTGTTTGAATCTATTAAGATGGACTCGCACATCTATAAAAACCACTCTTACAGAAGCTGGTTGTATACATACTCTGTAGAGTCTTCTAAACCAGTATAAAGACGTTAAGTTAAGCTCTTCTTTTTAAAAATGTAAAGTGTTTGCCTCACTGTATTCTACTGGCGGTGGCACGCCCCTTTCCACCCCGGTTCGCATCCTTTTAAGTGATACCAGGACGTATTAACCAGTGCTTGGAATCTTGTGTGTGTCTGTATGTACCTATGCTAGTTAGGCGTTATCAGAGGCCAACCCAACCGATATGCAATAGAAGGGCCTAACGCTGAAGGCGCGTGTGAAAGTTGTGTAAGAGTGTGAATTGTTGGACAGAGTCAAATGAAGCAGAGTGTGAGGTAAGAAGAGAAGAGAATAAAGATCTTGCCTTGTATGGCGATTTCTTCTTCTTCGCTTTTCAGCTGCAGACAAAGCAAAGGCATTTAAACGTATCTCTCAAATCCTTATATTTCATAGAGTACTTCTCTTTCGCTTTCTTTGCCTTTCTAACTTATAGTCCCCAACCAATTACTAATCCACTTAAGCTAGAGTTCTCCCCCTATTTTTCCAGCCACGGGGCCCCCTTACAATTAGGGTATCTCGTGTTCATGGTTGGGTCTCTTAAATGTTTGTTCTATCTGATTCTGTCCCCTGTCACACAGCCATTGCTTGATTATGTCACCTGTTACACAGCCATTCACTGATTGCGTCCCTTTGTGACACATTGACCTCAATTCGATGTAAAACTGTTGTTGTTGTGTGTTAAGTGTGTGACCAATATTGTGTTTTCTGTTTGTGATTATAGCAGTCGCCTGAGTTGTACCAGGGTCCGAAGGCAAAAAAAAGAATAGTAGCACTGTAACCTGCCAAGCATGTTTTTAGTAGAGACTAAGGAGGGATGAGCATGTGTTAGTTGCTCCATCCTGTAGAAATTATAAGACACAAGTAAGACTCGTACACTCCATTGTGACAGAGAAGATGTCAACACTCCATTGTGACAGAGAAGATGTCAACACTCCATTGTGACAAAAGATGTCAACTCTCCATTGTGACAGAGAAGATGTCAACACTCCATTGTGACAGAGAAGATGTCAACACTCCATTGTGACAGAGAAGATGTCAACACTCCATTGTGACAAAAGATGTCAACTCTCCATTGTGACAGAGAAGATGTCAACACTCCATTGTGACAGAGAAGATGTCAACACTCCATTGTGACAAAAGATGTCAACTCTCCATTGTGACAGAGAAGATGTCAACACTCCATTGTGACAGAGAAGATGTCAACACTCCATTGTGACAGAGAAGATGTCAACACTCCATTGTGACAAAAGATGTCAACTCTCCATTGTGACAGAGAAGATGTCAACACTCCATTGTGACAGAGAAGATGTCAACACTCCATTGTGACAGAGACAGTTTAGTTACTATGACAACAATAACGGTTATCCTCATGTGAATTATATTCCAGATGCCAGCGTCTGGTTGCCATGACACAAATTGGTGTTGTCACTGCAGGGAATATTAGTGGGGAAGGCTTAGGTACCAGCTTAAAACAAGTTGCAGATTAAAGCCTCACATTTCGCATGGGCCTTAAAAGAAATTTAAGAAATATTTTCATAACTAAAGAGAATAAACATGAGCTGGAAGCAGCCGGGTCTCAGTAGATACTGTCTGCACTATCATCTTGTGCTGGAAGCAGCCGGGTCTCAGTAGATACTGTCTGCACTATCATCTTGTGCTGGAAGCAGCCGGGTCTCAGTAGATACTGTCTGCACTATCATCTTGTGCTGGAAGCAGCCGTGTCTCAGCAGATACTGTCTGCACTATCATCTTGTGCTGGAAGCAGCCGTGTCTCAGCAGATACTGTCCCCACTATCATCTTGTGCTGGAAGCAGCCGGGTCTCAGCAGATACTGTCTGCACTATCATCTTGTGCTGGAAGCAGCCGTGTCTCAGCAGATACTGTCCCCACTATCATCTTGTGCTGGAAGCAGCCGTGTCTCAGCAGATACTGTCTGCACTATCATCTTGTGCTGGAAGCAGCCGTGTCTCAGCAGATACTGTCCCCACTATCATCTTGTGCTGGAAGCAGCCGTGTCTCAGCAGATACTGTCCCCACTATCATCTTGTGCTGGAAGCAGCCGTGTCTCAGCAGATACTGTCCCCACTATCATCTTGTACATAGAAAGTTATGAGCTGCGCAGCATAACATTTGAGGACAATTCATGATCATATGGTATTATCGTTTGGTATCAATGTAGCTTATAACCATTTGATAAATAACATTTAAGTCATCATCATCATGTCCTTTGTAAAACGGCCGTCTCATCCCAGCCACTCGATATGAATGTCAGTCTGCAGTCAATCTTCCCCCCTGCTCCATGTTCATGGTCAGTTTTATTTTCAATTGGTAAACCGGATAAAATGGAGAATAGCTCAAGCAAAAGCTGACCATGACAGGAAACTTGTGCAACAAACTGAGAAAGAGACTCCTTAGATGCTACGTGGAACCAGTACTGACACATGGCAGTGAATCATGGACAATCCGCAATCAAGCGCATATATCTTTGGAAACAACGGACTGGTTTTACAGAAGAATGCTCCAAATCCAATGGATGGAAAGGAAGACTAATGATACATGCACTGAAAGGAAGATTAATGATACATGGACTGAAAGGAAGAATAAAGATACATGGACTCAAAGGAAGACTAATGATACATGGACTGAAAAGAAGACTAATGATATATGGACTGAAATGAAGACTAATGATACATGGACGGAACGGAAGACTAATGATAAATGGACTGAAAGGAAGACTAATGATACATGGACTAAACGGAAGACTAGTGATACATAGACTGAAAGGAAGACTAATGATACATGGACTAAACGGAAGACTAGTGATACATAGACTGAAAGGAAGACTAATGATACATGGACTGAAAGGAAGATTAATGATACATGGACTCAAAGGAAGACTAAAGACACATGGACTGAAAGGAAGATTAATGATACATGGACTGAAAGGAAGACTAATGATACATGGACTGAAAGAAAGACTAATGATACATGGACTAGAAGAGACACAAAGACAGGAAAAGCCAGTCATTCTTTTTCTGGAATGTTATGAGAAGATAACAGGAAAAAGAGACAGAGGAAGGACGAGAGAGAAGATGTTGGACAGCATGAGAGAATGGCATTGACGACAATCCACAACAGAGTTGGTTAACGACACACGTGGTTGAAGAAGAAGGAAGTCCATGATCACCAACGGCAACCGACAGGGCATGTGATGATGATGATACCGTATTATATCTGTGACAGAGATACGTGCGACCAACTGATCAATATGTAATCAATAAATGCATACGTTTGAAAATAATTAGTATTTTTAACATGCAATTTCATTTTTCTACAAGGCAGAGAACAGGTTTTCAAGTTTAGTGAGACCCTCGGGTATATTCCCCTAGCGATGCGCCCCTAAGATTTGTGTAGTTCAGGGCCTCACCAAGTCTAAATCCGGAAGTGGCTGCGGCGATATCAGCTGTGAAAACAAATTATGGTCACCATGGCGACAAATATTGATATAATGGCAACGTATATGTGTACACTGGCAGTCATGTTATCAGATCAGATCCACATACAAGGACGGCTGATAGATCAGATACCAGTCCACATCCAGGGTCGGCTGATCAGATTAGATATCAATCCACTTCCAAGATCGCCTGATCAGATCAGAAACTAATCCACATCCAAGATCGACTGATCAGATGGGAGAGAAGGGAGTCAAGCTAAGAAGAAGTGATGTCTGTGGGAAAATGTACAAGTGGATCAACCACTACCTCAAACAAAGAACGGCCAGAGTCCAAGTACAAGGGCAGATGAGCAAAAAGGTGACACTCGAGCAGGGAGTACCCCAAGGGGGAGTATTGTCACCCACACTCTTCTTGGTATATATAAACGATATTACAGAGAATATACCAAGAAGAGTCCATAGCTCAATGTTTGCAGACGATCTGGCTATGTGGACCTCTGAAAAGAATCTCACAATAGCAAGAAATCGGATGCAGACGGCCCTAACATCGCTGGAAGAGTGGGCGAACTCATGGCTGGTCAAAATAAACGAGGAGAAAACCACGTGCACAATATTCTCGCTCTCATTAAAACCCCAAAGTACCAAATTAAGTCTGAATGGCAAAATCCTGCAGCCAAATGACAACCCAACCTATCTGGGAGTCACATTTGATCGGCGCATGACATGGAAAAGTCAGATTGAGAGAAACCGAATGAAAGCCAGAGAAAGGATGGCGATCATGAGGAAACTTGCTGGCACAAGCTGGGGAGCAGACGAAGGCATACTAAAGAAACTGTACACTGGAAGAGTGAGACCAGTTCTCGAGTATGGCATTGCGGCATGGACAACCGCAGCGAAGGCGAACTTCGATAAAGTTAACAAACTTCAAAACCAAGCCATGAGAATTATAACAGGTGGCATGAAGTCAACGCCAATTGTAGAACTTGAAAAGATTACAAAACTGCAATCCATGACCGATAGAAGATACTGCAGAGCCCAGCTGCAGTCAGAGAAACTCAGAAGACTGACGGACCATCCAATGTACCAGAGACTAAACAATTTGGGAAATGGGAAACTAAAGCGGAGAAACTTTGCAGAAATAGCCAAAGCAAAGATGCACGAAGATCCCATAAACGCACTAACAACACCAAAACCCATCACTACTGTACGAAAACCTACTTGGAGGCAGGATATATTTCCAGAGGTGGTAGAAAATATACCAGGTATTGCAAACAAAAACTGCCAGAGTGAAAAAGAAAGGAGAGACACTACCCTAAGCTTCATAACGAAAAGCTACCCAAGCATGGACTGGACCCATGCATACACCGATGGTTCTGTAACAAACACTACACAGAACGGAGGGGCAGGAGCATTCCTGAACCTACCAAATGGCAGGAAAATAACACTGTCATTCGCTACTGGTAAGTACACAAGCAATTTCAGAGCAGAGGCAGAGGCACTGAGGGCGGCAGTGGAAGAAATGGTAACACACAGTGAAAATGAGAGCCATATAGTCCTGCTGACAGATGCTCTCGAAGTAGTCACAGCGCTAAAAAGCCAGAAAAACACTGAGCTTAATGACTTAAGAGCAGCACTCTGCAAACTGTGCCAGCAGTCCGCACCAAAAAGGGTAGTGGTACAGTGGGTTCCGTCACACTGCAACATCCAAGGCAACGAGGAGGCAGACAGACTGGCAAAAGAAGGTGCAAGGCTACCACAAACAGATACCAGTATGACGTACGAAGAGTCAAAACGGCTTATCAAAGCCAGATACATGTCCAAATGGGAAACCGAACATACTGGTTACACCAAAAACGATGCCCATTACCAGTTGAACCGAAGAGAGCAGGTCGTCGTCTTCAGACTTCGCACTGGCCACAACAGACTGAGGTACCACCTATTCAACAAATTGAAGATAGGGTGTACCGACGAATGCCCGTGCGGTACTGGTAAAATGACCACTGAACATCTGCTGCAGAACTGCCCGACATACGAGGATCAGAGAGAGCAGATGTGGCCATTGCCAGTGGAACTGCAAGACAAGCTCTATGGTAGTGGCGAGAGTCTCAGGATGACCGCCGCTTTTTTCGAGAAAATAATGGTTACTGTCTGACTGTGTACGCAGAAGAAGAAGAAGAAGATGGGAGAGAAGGTCTAATATGGTTATATCTCCTACTTTGTTGGTGCAATTTTCCAGGCTTTTTTCTGACCATCTGTTGTTGTTATTCTTCCACGTATATCGCCATGAAATTTTATTATTATTTAATTTTTATCTGCTAGAACTTAAACGCCAGATGGATCGCCTCCACCTGAGGCGCCAGTGCTGCGAAGCCGGAGCCTCATCAGGGCGCCCTGTGTACGGATGGTTCTCGCCTGTCCGGAAAGAGTGCGAGCACAGCGGTCAGAAGTACATCGCTTTGTTGGACGTGCGATCGGGAATCAGGCCATGCCTAGACCAGTTCCTTAAGTGCTGCATTGAACAAGCTGTCAGGTAGTAGTTGTACTCGTGATTGTGTTTGCTAACTGGGTAATATTAAGGTTATTGAAGTCGATATCCTCTTTCTTGTTCGCCATCAAAAGCCCACACCCTATGGCTCCAACAAGGGCTGTCTTAACAGCGGTGTAGGCCCTATTTCTGCCATCAAAAGCTCCAGAACAATGGCTCCAACCACGGATGTTTTAACAGCGGTGTAGGTCATATTGTCTACCACCAAACGCTTATAACAATGGCTCCAACCAGGGCTGTCTTAATAGCGGTGTAGGTCATATTGTCTGCCACCAAACACTTATGCTCCAACCAGGGCTGTGTTAATAGCTGTGTAGGTCATATTGTCTGCCTCCAAACGCTTTTAACAGTGGCTCCAACCAGTTCTGTCTTAATAGCGGTGTAGGTCATATTGTCTGCCTCCAAACGCTTTTAACAGTGGCTCCAACCAGTTCTGTCTTAATAGCGGTGTAGGTCATATTGTCTGCCACCAAACACTTATGCTCCAACTAGGGCTGTCTTAATAGCTGTGTAGGTCATATTGTCTGCCTCCAAACGCTAATAGCAGTGGCTCCAACCAGGGCTGTCTTAATAGCGGTGTAGGTCATATTGTCTGCCTCCAAACGCTTTTAACAGTGGCTCCAACCAGTTCTGTCTTAATAGCGGTGTAGGTCATATTGTCTGCCTCCAAACGCTTATAACAGTGGTTCCAACCAGGGCTGTCTTAACAGCGCTGTAGGTCATATTGTCTGCCACCAAACGCTTATAACAATGGCTCCAACCAGGGCTGTCTTAACACCGCTGTAGGTCATATTGTCTGCCACCAAACGCTTATAACAATGGCTCCAACCAGGGCTGTCTTAACAGCGCTGTAGGTCATATTGTCTGCCACCAAACGCTTATAACAGTGGCTCCAACCAGGGCTGTCTTAACAGCGCTGTAGGTCATATTGTCTGCCACCAAACGCTTATAACAATGGCTCCAACCAGGGCTGTCTTAATAGCGCTGTAGGTCTTGTTGCCCACCATCAAACACACACACAAATAGCTCCAACCAGGGCCTTCTTCTTCTTCTTCTTATCCGGGGTTCGCTCTTAAAAATGAGGTTTGTGACATGTGTCATAGTTTACAGTTGGACTGCGATAGCTACACCTGTCGGCCCGATTCAACAGATTTCAGCACGGACATTTGGGGAACGCGCTTGCCTTCAATTAATTAATCAATGAATTAATCAATCTATCAATCAAAGCCCGTTGCTCCTCTCAATGCAAAGGCGATTGACAACATCTGTCAGCATGGTCTGTCCTGAGCTGACCTGTCTGCAACTCTCCCTGTGCAATGTTTGAATATTAGTTCCTGATCACATTCCCTTCTCCATGAATTTTTAGGCTTACATCTCTATCTCTCTCTCTCTCTCTCTCCCTCTCTATCTCTCTCTCTCTCTCTCTCTCTCTCTCTGTCACTTCCTTTGAGGATTTCCATGCAGGAGCCTGTCTGCCTATGTTTGACTGTGCCTTTCGCAGCGTATATCCTACCCAGCCCCATTTTCTTCGCTAAATGTGTCCTTCCAGTGGATGCTGTTGGCTCCTTTCCCAAAAGGTCTTCATTCCTCACTCTGTCCTGCCAATGTATGCCCATTATCCTTCGTAATTAACCAGTTGGTGATAAATTCCCCACCGGGGTCCCTAGAATAGCGAGCCACTGGGCAACTGCCAACGTACCCGCGCATTAAGACGGCACTACATTCTCATTCAAGAAAGTAACACCAGTTTCTGTGTTTATGACACGGGCTGCATGAAGGCAGTCTGTTCTGTTTGAGGGGTGGGGGCGGGGGTGGGTGGATCAAGCGCATTTGACTTCCCCTTGTAATGATCTTTTACTGCACCATAATCTTTTGCTATCCCCAGTCATGTCCCGGGTTCACAGTGAACGAGCACACTTAGAGGTACGGGTTTGTCACGTGAGATGACGTGTTACCCAGTCGCCTAGCAACAGTAGTTTGTTGTCATAGTTGTCTCTCATAGGAAATCTGCTCTAATTGACTATCGGGTATTTCCTATCAGATTCCAGTTCAAAGAAATCAACGCTGGGCTAAATATGTGTGGTTCAACATGAAATTGTGTATTTCTTATGGTCATAAGCAGAGATGTGTTGAGATATGAGTTAAATAAGTCGCGGTACGGCGGTGGTGGCTAGTACTCTAACTGCTGAGTTGAGCTATCTAGGTTCAATCCCCCCTTGATACAAATAATTTTTTTTTCGATCACAAATGGGTCTGGGATCGACCCAGCCCCAAAATTAGTTGCTAGTGCCGGATCAAGATACTTAGCAGCGCATGAGCTGCAGTGGTCAGCGACCCATAGCTGACTGCTAGCGTCAGTGCCAGCGAATCAGAGCTGCCACGACTCTTCTACACCTCCACGCGGTGATCCTGGATAACATGCTGCAACAGAGCAGACTGGCTAAGTAGAAGGGATCAAAGAGGGAATGCTAGCCCGGTACTCAAAAAAGCTTGCAGAAGTCGGATGTGTTGGACCGAAAGGTGCAAATATCGCAGTCAAGCTGTAAACTACGACACAGCACATTCCGTTCTCTGGACTACATTCTGCTACTTAAGCCCTTTCAGGATTTTGTAGCGGGAGATTGAGAACGAACGAAGCCAAGCCAAGCCAGGTACTAGTGCAGGTGTAGGGGGTAAAGTGGGCAGACGTGATCAGAGCATACCACCCCTAGTGTGCCTGTTGAGGAAGATAATATGGAGTGCACACCATATTCCCACATTGGTGTGCACCAGGGATCTGTACTTAACATATTACAAATTAACCTAGTCTGAAGGGACTTAGAATCTTCTTCTTCTTCTTCTTCTTCTTCTTCTTCTTCTTCTTCTTCTTCTTCTTCTTCTTCTTCTTCTTCTTCTTCTTCTTCTTCATCGTACGCTGTCAGACGTCAACTTGTATTTGTTCGAAGAAAGCAGCTGTCATTCTGAGGCTGTCGACACTGCCATAGAGCTTGTCTAGTGTTGCCACTGGTGATGGCCACATGTACTTTCTCTGGTCCTCGTATGTCGGGCAGTTTTGCAGCAGATGTTCAGCGGTCATTTTCCCTGTACCACAGGTGCATTCGTCAGTGCCACCTATCTTCAGTTTATTGAATAGGTGGTACCTCAGTCTGTTGTGGCCTGTGAGGAGTCTGAAGACCACGACCTGCTCTCTTCTGTTCAACTGGTAATAGACATCGTTTTTTGTGTAGCCAATATGCTCTGTTTCCCATTTGGCCATGTATCTGGCCCTAATAAACCTTTTGGACTCTTTGTAGGTCACACTAGAATCTGGTTGTGGTAGTATTGCACCTTTTTTTGCCAGTCTGTCTGCCTCCTCGTTGCCTGGATGTTACAGTAGGATGGAACCAATGGTACCACTACTCTTTTTGGTGCGGACTGCTGGCATAGTTGACAGGACTCAGAATCTGTTTGATGTGGCACTATTTTCCAATTAATAAAAGCCTTAAAACTGGACCGAATAATAAATGGCATATTTGTATAAAATTCTAAAGGTGTAAAGGCCGCACATCGGATCTGTTGTTCAGTATTTGGCATTGCTAGCGAGCACGATTGTTTACACAGGTTCTAAAGCTAAACCAAAACTCTAGAAACAATAGAAAGCTAGAGAATCAATAATAGAAGTTGACGACGAATAATAGGAGCAAGAATAAGAACAAAAGAATGAAGGAAAAACAAGGAGCAGATTTGGCAGCTAAGGCGTTACCACGATGTAGTTTGCTTATCATATCAATAATATACTGGCCAATCGGACCAAATTCAGATGTGTGTCAGAGTCTAGGTTTATCTGAGTAGTTAGTTACATAAAGTGTTACAACATGTTTCCACACCACGACACGACTGCACACAGGAAAACGCAGTAAACACTCTCCTGTCATAACATAATTTATTAACAAAAATCAACAGAAACAATATTAGAAAAAGGAACAAAATACATCTGAACTAAATAATCTTAATATATTAAAACTACTGCAACTCCTCCAAACTAACTAACCCAAGATTCTCACCGCTATCCTCCCCTTATCTGCACACTCAACACACTCTCACAAACTCGTCCTCGTGATCGTACTACGTACTCTGTCGTTATGTGAATTCACACACACTCATATCCC
Source organism: Ariolimax columbianus (assembly GCA_036924085.1). Lineage (NCBI taxonomy): Eukaryota > Metazoa > Mollusca > Gastropoda > Stylommatophora > Arionidae > Ariolimax > Ariolimax columbianus. The sequence goes on along the minus strand of JAVGWX010000011.1, from coordinate 4,300,920 downwards.
TTCAGTCAGGTGATCTGCACATCTACATTCAATCGGTTCACGCACTCAGTCGATCTGTGCACACACATACCTCAGAACAGACATCGTTCCCAAAGTGTTCTGCACAATACCACATACATTCAGATCTCTTACTTAATCTAGTCACGAATTCTTGCGTTCATCTGTAACTAGATCACGCATCATTTAATGTGTCCTGCACATACGACACACATTCAGATCTCTTACTGTTCACAGGGTGTCCAACACACACACACATAGAGCGACTGACCGAAAATCGAAGGTGTATGCTGGTTCAGTCACTCTGAAAGCTCCTTTTCAAATCTCACTCTCCCAGTCAACCTGCTAGTAACTAGCAGCCTATCAATCACTCTCCTAGCCAGTCACCTAAATTCATCTTTGCCGAGCATTTTGTAGTCTCAAGCAACTTCATAGCTGTCCAATGGGCCTCTGTTGGCTGTCTGACTTAGCCATCACTCTAATTTGGATCTACCTCCAACTAGGTGTTATTGGAAGAATAGCTCCGAATTCCTATCACTCTAAATGTCGCATCAGGTTGTGGCGGTCTCTGACTGTCCTCACCCCCCCCCCCCCCCGGTCCCCACGCTAAATCAATCGGAACGCCAGAGTGGCCAGCTCCGAACCCCCACTTGTACTAGGTACTAAACACATTCTCCCTCCTAACCCCTCGTTTCCTTAGTCGACTTAGTGTCCAGACGATGATTGACCTTGACACACATTCCGGTAACCTTTGTTCCCAGAGTTGCCAGCCCCATCTCCTCTGCCCTAAACGCCCAGCTGGAAATGGTACACAGATGACAAGAACAGGAATACAAACACTTAGATGAAGAATAAGGATAAGAACAAAAAAGAAAAGAAGATAAGAACAAAAAAGAGAAGAAGATAAGAACAAGAAAAACCCAAGAAAGAAGAACAATGATCGGATGTAAAGACAAGGAAGAAGGAGAAGGATAAGAGGAGAGGGATAAGAGGAGAAGGATAAGAGGAGAAGGATAAGAGGGGAAGGATAAGAGAAGAAGGATAGGAGGGGAAGGATAAGAGGAGAAGGATAAGAGGGGAAGGATAAGAGGAGAAGGATAAGAGGAGAGGGATAAGAGGGGAAGGATAAGAGGGGAAGGATAAGAGGGGAAGGATAAGAGGAGAAGGATAAGAGGGGAAGGATAAGAGGGGAAGGATAAGAGGGGAAGGATAAGAGGAGAAGGATAAGAGGGGAAGGATAAGAGGAGAAGGATAAGAGGAGAAGGATAAGAGGAGAAGGATAAGAGAAGAAGGATAAGAGGGGAAGGATAAGAGGAGAAGGATAAGAGGGGAAGGATAAGAGGAGAAGGATAAGAGGAGAGGGATAAGAGGGGAAGGATAAGAGGAGAAGGATAAGAGGGGAAGGATAAGAGGAGAAGGATAAGAGGAGAGGGATAAGAGGGGAAGGATAAGAGGGGAAGGATAAGAGGGGAAGGATAAGAGGGGAAGGATAAGAGGAGAAGGATAAGAGGAGAAGGATAAGAGAAGAAGGATAAGAGGGGAAGGATAAGAGGGGAAGGATAAGAGGAGAAGGATAAGAGGGGAAGGATAAGAGGAGAAGGATAAGAGGAGAGGGATAAGAGGGGAAGGATAAGAGGAGAAGGATAAGAGGGGAAGGATAAGAGGAGAGGGATAAGAGGGGAAGGATAAGAGGAGAAGGATAAGAGGGGAAGGATAAGAGGAGAAGGATAAGAGGAGAAGGATAAGAGGGGAAGGATAAGAGGGGAAGGATAAGAGGAGAGGGATAAGAGGGGAAGGATAAGAGGATAAGGATAAGAGGGGAAGGATAAGAGGGGAAGGATAAGAGGAGAAGGATAAGAGGAGAAGGATAAGAGGAGAAGGATAAGAGAAGAAGGATAAGAGGGGAAGGATAAGAGGGGAAGGATAAGAGGGGAAGGATAAGAGGAGAAGGATAAGAGGGGAAGGATAAGAGGGGAAGGATAAGAGGGGAAGGATAAGAGGGGAAGGATAAGAGGGGAAGGATAAGAGGGGAAGGATAAGAGGGGAAGGATAAGAGCAAGAAAAACACAAGAAAAGAAGAAGACGAAGAAAAAGAAGTAGAAGGATAAGACAAAAGAAACATAAGGGGACGGCGTGGGCTATTGGTTAAGTGTTACAGCTCACAACCACAAGGTGCTGGGTTCGATCCCCATCACAGCACCGGCAGTTACCCCGGGGAAGTAAACCCTTAGAAATGCAGAAGGAAACATAAATGCATGCTGAAGTCGGATGCACTGGGCCGACAAGCGCAAAATAAAAACCACAGTGTAACGCACACCGTCTTGGGGAATAAAGAAATAAAGCGAACGCAAAACAAAAAAAAAAGGAAACAGAAAAAGAAAAAAAGACAAGAAGAGAAGAAAAAGAAGACGAGGAAGATCAAGAAGAAAAAATGAAAAGATAACAAGACGAAAAATAATACGAAGAATAAGAATATAAAGAATTTATGATTATACCTTGTTTGTGACTGCTGTGGCATTGGGCATTGCATCTGTTTAAGTGTTGACCCCTATATGTATGTTGATCCTTATATGAGTGCTGATCCCTAAATGTGTGCTCCCGATCCCTAAATGCGTGCTGATCACTAAATGTGTGTTGATCCCTATATGTGTGCTGATTCCTATATAAGTGTTGACCCTATATGTGAGTTAATCCCTATATAAGTGTTGACCCCTATATGTGAGTTGATCCCTATATAAGTGTTGACCCCTATATAAGTGTTGACCCCTATATGTGAGTTGACCCCCTATATGTGAGTTGACCCCTATATGTTAGTTGACCCCTATATGTGAATTGACCCCTATATGTGTGTTGACCCCTATATGTGAGTTGACCCCTATATGTGCGTTGACAGAACCTTCTCAATGTTTCTATCTTCCAGTGGTCCTGTAGCTTCCAGTAGCGAGTTTCGAGACAACCAGTACCTCTACGTGAATAACCTGAAGAAAATAGGCCCAATCGGTGATGTGTCGCAGTTAAACCGCTTGGAGGAAGACTTGGAACAGCCACCTGAAGATCTGCAACAAGAAGAGATTTCACGTGACATTCCTGGAGGTGAAACTCCTGAGGCTTATGAGCTTGAAACAGAACGAAGATTCCTGAGCATGCGAGAAACTGAGGTGGTTCCAAAAGATAACGATAAGAATGAAGAGGAAATAAATGGTCCAAAACAGTTTGATGAAGCTGATAATGATAACAATGATTTTGATATTCTCGACAGAAAGGATGAAACTCTGAACACGGCAAATAAAACAGAAGAAGATTCGGATGAATTGGACAATAACGATGTTGCTGGGATTGAAGATAACGATGATGACGCTAAAAGTGGCAGCTTTCATGAAACAAGGAAGAAAATGCAGGAGAGTGATAAGGGCTCAAAGAAAGGGAACAATAGGAAAGAAGGTGGGAAGGACCAGCTTGACCGTGCGTCTGATCTCGATGAAAGTATGGAGTCACAAGAACGAGGCACAAGTAGGTCGAGAGATGACGCCTTGAGTGCAAAGACCTTAGGGGGAAGGTCCTACAAAAACAGCAGAGCTGGAGGACGGTCCAGAGGTGGAAAGTCTAGCTCACGCGAGTCCAGACAACGGGCATCAAGGACACGATCCTCCCAGGGTGCGTCCCAAGAGCGTCGCCTGTACGCACGTAGGTTTTACGGCAGCAACGCGCCGAGCAAGATCGCTCCCTTCGGTAAGATTGGAGCACAGGACTCACAAGAAATGGCAGCGGCTAATGTCAGGAAATACATAGGCTCTTTGGACTCAAAGGAAATGATTGATGCTTACAGAAGGACCAATCAAGAGCACGATGGTGTACTTAGTGATGGTCCTGGTCCCAGAAGTCGGTCTAATAGGAGAAGAAAACACAGCAGACGAACATGGTACAATTGAGAGACCGTAAAAATTAACCTCTCGATTGATAGGAAGATGTTTACAGCAAAATGGACAAAGACAACTGTTATACTTCCCTTCAAAGTCTTCAGTATATTAACAAGTGCAAAGCTATATACAATCTAATTTGTCATAATGGCAGATGTAACCAGCAATAAAATAGATCGAGGGTAGGTCAGTAGGTCACAAACTCATATGGGATAACTGAAAAATGTAGAGGGTAGTTTCTAAAAGTGTCATAAGGTGGCATCAACATCCGGGATTTGTGACTACTGTAGGTAGCAGATTCTAGATGTTGTATGCATGTGCGCAGCTCAGATGCAGAATATTGTCAGAGCTCACAGAGTGTACAATCAAAGATTGTGCCATTATGCGTTTTTTTTTGGTTAGAGCAAAAAGACTTTATTCAAATAATATTCGTAATGAAATGCTTCCTGTTTGTGGTAAGATGTGTTTGTTCGATAAAGAGATAAAGAGGTGCATAACTTGGTTGTTACATTTTCTGAAGGACGCTCACAAATTGCTGACGAAGCCTGGCCCGGTCGTCTTATTCAGGTTGCAACAAAAACTGTGCCATGAGTGGAGGGATATAATTGACAGTGTAGCAACTGCAATATGGTGTTCTCGTGGTTAAGCCTGCAATATAATGTATGATTTCACTTTGGTGGGAAACGTTTTGTGAATGATGAAGAGATTTAACATGAAGTGTGGCTGGGCCAGACAGCAGGTCAAAAGCGTCAACAGTTTTTGGTGCACTGGCTAAGCGATAAGTGTTTATCAATGGTGCTGGAAATTATTTTGAAAAATAACGAATAATGTATTTGCAATAATAAATGATTATCAAATTTGCATCTCATAAAGTTTTTAAAAATATATATTTGAGAATATTTACTGATTTGCCCTGGAGTAATGTTAGAAATTTATATACAAGAAAATGGACAAATTGATCATTAAGTTAAAAGTGCAACATGGCATATTAGAAATATTACATTGTTCCCCATCGTTAAACTCTGTACACGCAGGAGGACAGATGCGGTCTTCTACCCTGGGGGCCACTCTTCTCTCTCTTCTTACCTCACTCTGTTTCATTTGACTCTGTCCTACAGTCACACTCTTGCACAACTTTCACACGCGTCCTCATGGTGAGGCCCTTCCATTGCACTTTGGCTGGGCTAGCTTCTGAGGGCGCACAAACCTAGTATAGGTACATACAGACGCACACATGCATCCAAGCACTGGTTTATGCGTCCTGTTATCGCCCAATGGACTACGGTCTGGGGTGGAAAATGGCGCGTCTCCGCCAGTAGAAACTAGTGAGGCAAACATCTCAGCAACAACAACATTAAACTCTGTACACGTTACTGTAAACTGAGGGAGATCGAGTAAGCGTAGAGCGGATTTTCTTTTCTAATACTTTTTTTCAATATTCACCAGCTATTATTCTTTCGCTTTCTTTTCTTGACTTAATTTTCCTTCTGTCTTTCTTATTTTTGCCTCTTAATCTTCTCCTCCTTCTTCGTCGTTCGTTTTCAATCTTCCACTACCAAGCCCTGAACAGGGCTTTGCAAGTAGCAGGATGTAGTCCGGAGAACGGAATGCGTTGTGTCGCTAGTTGACTGCGATGTTTGGACCTTTTAAACCTTCCGTATTCGGTAGTGGTATTCATCTATCTTTTCATCTTGCCATTTATTTAATTAAATCTCATTGATACAAATATAATTGTGGCTGCTTACATTCAATATTTTAGGCGGATTACTGAAGAATGGTGGTCAAACTGATTCAACCACTGATCACATATTACATGATGATAATGTAAGTGAAGCATCGGTAATTCACATGCAAGGGGATTATAATAAAACACAGGTTGAACAGAGATGGATGCATTCGATGTTGCATCTAGAGTGTGTACAACCAGCGAGCTACATGAACCATTAGTATACATACACGTTGCTGCCTGCTGAAATCTATGAGTCCGCCCGTACTGGAGTTATGCCCTTTCTACTTAACATGATATATTTAACCAGTTATTTCGCTACTAACACATAACATATTCATTTTGTAAAGTGTTAGTTATGTAACCCATAACATATTCATTTTGTAAAGTGTTAGTTATGTAACCCATAACATATTCATTTTGTAAAGTGTTAATTATATAACACATAACATATTGGTTTGGAGAATAAGATTAGGCTTTTAAACACAAATGTAAAGTCTTCCCGCTGTATGGCCCTGAGACATGGCATCTGGCTAAGGGTATCACATCCAGACTGCAGACTTTCATTAGCACATGTCTTTGTTGCATACTTTTTTGTTAGATGCCAGAGAAAACGGCAAATGCAGATATGTGCAACAGAGGATGGCAATGACCAACATAGAAGGAAAGTGGAAGGAGAGAGGGGCGAGGGATAAGATACATTCTTAGAAAGAAGCCGGACAACATAACCAGATATGCACTTGATTGGAACCCACACGGAAAGAGGTGAATGGGCAGGCTAAGAAACTGAAAGTTAGGTTAGTCGGGGTCTCATGGGCGGAACTAAAGAAGACGGCACAGAATAGGATTAGATAGAGAGCACCTGTGGCGGCCCTATGTTCCGGGGAGGGGGGGATGATGAGAATAGCATGTTGGTTATATCAAAAACTCGAAAGTTCCTGCAAGAGTCTCACCTTGTATACTGCCATGTTGTCTAGATAATGGACTGATTCTTACTTCCCAAACATTATCATTGTGTTTATCGCCACTATGTATATTGTAGCCGCATTGTGGCAGCTGTTTTCCGTATTTCTTCATTATTCTGTTATTCCTATGACACCGCCTAATAGTGGAATTGACGATACAGTTTCTGCCAATTTTATAAACTGACTATGTTGTCCATTCCATGAACTGACTTCGTTGTTTATTCCATGAATTGACGTATTCTTTTGTTTGTTTTTACAGCTAACTGTAATCCCATGGTTCATCCAAACCGTAATACTAATCTTAAACCTAACCTTCATCCTAACCCAAACCTTAACCTTATTTCAAACTTTAACAATAAACATAATCTTAATCATAACCTTAATCCTAACCATACCCTATCCTAATTACAAACCTAAACCTAAACCTAACTTTCATGCTAACCCTGAACCTAACTCTAGTCTTCATGCAAAACCTAACCTTCATTTAAACCATAAACCTAACCCAAGCCTTCATGATAACCCTAAACCCAACTCTATCCTCCATCCAAAGCCTAATCTTCATTCAAACCCCGAGCAGCGCATGAGCTGCTTGGGCCAGCGACCCATAGCTGACTGCTAGCGTCAGGGTCAGCGACCCATAGCTGACTACTAGCGTCAGGGTCAGCGACCCATAGCTGACTGCTAGCGTCAGGGTCAGCAACTCATAGCTGACTACTAGCGTCAGGGTCAGCGACCCATAGTTGACTGCTAGCGTCAGGGCCAGTGGACCAGAGCTGCCAAGACTTCCACGCGGTGATCCTGGATAGCAGGCTGCAACAGAGCAGACTGGCTAAGGAGAAGGGATCGAAGAGGGAGTGCTATTCCGGAATTCAAAAAATGCCCGCTGAAGTCGGATGTGTTGGGCCGAAAGGTGCAAATATCGCAATCAAGCTGTGAAATGCAACACAGTGCATTCCGTTCTCTGGACTACATTCTGCTACTTAACCTTATCAGGGTTTGGTAGCGGGAGATTGAGAACGAACGAAGCCAAGCCAAGCCCTAACTATAACGTTAATCCTAATCATACCATAACACTAATTACAATCCTAATCCTAATCCTAATCCTAACCCTCACCTTCGTCCAAACCCTAAACGAGCAGCTATAGATAAAACTAGCAAGCACAGATTATGAATGTGTATAAACAGCGTGTTAAAGACATGTCATTCTTTATTTACTGAAACAGTGATCACCAATGTGTCTGCCCAGAGTGCAGGGACATCTGATTTGCGTGATACAACACTGCATTCCACCGTCATTATATGTTGTTTTTTGGCGTTCGCCTTATTTTCCAGCCGCTTAGCGCAGTCGTTAGCGTGCTGGCTTAGCATCTGGGTAGTCCTGGGTTCATTCCCTAGTTGAGGCGGAAATGTTTTTTCAGACCGAAACCGGGGTCGTTTACTGATGGATAGTTTGTAAAAAAGAGTGTACAGTTCAAATGGTAGCGTTCCACTGGCCACAACAGACCTATTCAACAAATTGAAGATAGGGTGTACCGACGAATGCCCGTGCGGTACTGGTAAAATGACCACTGAACATCTGCTGCAGAACTGCCCGACATACGAGGATCAGAGAAAGCAGATGTGGCCATTGCCAGTGGAACTGCAAGACAAGCTCTATGGTAGTGGCGAGAGTCTCAGGATGACCGCCGCTTTTTTCGAAAAAATAATGGTTACTGTCTGACTGCGTACGCAGAAGAAGAAGAAGAAGAAGAAGAAGAAATGGTAGCGTTCAATGAAGAAAAAGTAGTAAAACAATTTCAAACTGTACTTCTTTCAAAACATACCGTAGGTAGGATAACATAAGATATTAGTTTGTATTTGTCCCAGAACTTGAAATCTTTCGTTCTAAATTGTCCATACTTTTCACTGACGATTGATGAAAGTACAGACATCACAGACACACTAGCCAGCGCTTTATTTTTGTTAAAGTAATCCAGGACGACTTGACTGTTTCTGAAGAATGACTGAAAGTTTGCTCTTTGCAAGTAAATCGGAGAACGTATTTTCTGCAGAAAAATTGTCAGCTGTGTATACAGGTGCTTGCAAGTCTATGGTTGGGACAAAATACTGGTTTTGTTGGACTTTTGAAGCAAAATAAAATTGACGTGCCTACATTACATTGCATAGTTCACCAAAAGGCCCTTTGTGCAAAATCCATAAACCTAAATGACACTATGGCTATAGTAGTGAAAATAACGAATTTGATCAGAGAAGGACACATCTCTCTAACTCGCGGGAGGACACAGCTCTCTAACTCACGAGAGAACACAGCTCTCTAACTCACGGAATCTTCCTGCATTTTTCAGAAGTGAATTCTGTTTACGGTGGTCCCCTACTTCATGCTGTGGTGAGATGGCTTTGTCGATGAAAATGTTTAAGAAGATAGTATAGACTGAATGATGAAATATTTGACTTCCTACGAAACAACTTACCACGTTTAATTGATCGTCAAAATAAACTCATAGACATTCCTTTCATTCAGCACTTGACATTTCTCAAAGATATAACACATTTGAATGTACCGAATTGACAGTTACAAGAAAAGAGCTAAACAATTTTTTCAAATGATGGACTAAGCTTCAAAAAGAAACCAAGCCTATTTGGTCTGTCTTTGTAAAAGAATGACTTGTTTAATTTTGCTTGTTGTAAACTTTTTTTTAAAATTTTTTTTTTTAAACGGGGGTTTGACTTCATTGCCTCGGGTTTTTTTCCCATTTGAGCTCGGTCTCTCTCCACAGAAGGGTACCCCATCTGTCGAGAGCATCGCACAAAGCACGAACTCCGTGGCTCCAGTGATGAACCCTGGGATCTCCGGAAAAAATTGACATCTGGTGTTTGAGAAAGAGTTTTAACTCCAGGGGGTACATAGGTGACATCGAACAGCTGATTTCTGAGTGTGATCGTCGCTTTCAAGATTTGAGATGTTTCGTCTACGAATGGAACTTTTGAACATCTCTTTCAAGTGCACCGTGGAGTCTCAGCCAGCAGAACTATAATTATAGTTATGTGAACTTTAACGTGACCCACTTCTCAATACAACAGAAGCAGCTGGTACAGTTATGTGAGCTCTAGCGTGACCCATTCCTCAACACAACAGAAGCAGCTGTACAGTTATGTGAGCTCTAGCGTGACCCATTCCTCAACACATCAGAAGCAGCTGGTACAGTTATGTGAGCTCTAGCGTGACCCATTCCTCAACACAACAGAAGCAGCTGGTACAGTTATGTGAGCTCTAGCGTGACCCATTCCTCAATACAACAGAAGCAGCTGGTACAGTTATGTGAGCTCTAGCGTGACCCATTCCTCAACACAACAGAAGCAGCTGGTACAGTTATGTGAACTCTAGCGTGACTCATTCCTCAACACAACAGAAGCAGCTGGTACAGTTATGTGAGCTCTAGCGTGACCCATTCCTCAACACAATAGAAGCAACTGGAGCTGATGTGTGGACATTACTACCAAAAGGAACGTTACTTACTTCTGAGGAAATGGGCCCCAAAAGTGTGCTCTGTATTTGGTAGCACATATCTTTGTGATACAGCTGACCTTCAGCGAAGGATGCAGGCCTTGGAGATAAGATGTTTCCGAAGAACTTCAAACGTCACGTACAAAGATCGAGTTACAAATGAGGAAATACGAGATAGAATTACAACAGCAATAGGGCCTTTTGAAGATCTCTTCGCAACTGTCAAAAGAAGGAAACTCGCTTGGCACCGTCACATATCGAGATCAAATGGTCTTGCAAATACGATCCTGCACGGAAAGGTGCAAGGCAGACGACGAAGAGGCCGTCCCAAAAAGAGGTTGGAAGACAACATAAACGAAGGGACTAATCTCCGACCAGAAGAGGCACAGGCAGCGGCCGCTGACAGAGAAGGGTCGCGTGGTGTTGTGATGATGTCTTCATGTGTGCCCTAACGACCTCACCGGTTACGGGATGACCTGACCTGACCTGTTCTTTGTGAGACAACATTTTCAGCCATGAAGATTATGAAATCCATGACAGAAACAGATTTACTCACTCTGTATTATCCCATGTTTTCAAAATTGCTATGTCACAAATGGAAGTAGACTTCAAATCACTGGTGAAAAATTGTGATCAGCCACACTCTTTACAATGAAATTAAAAACACAACGGTATGTTTTAAATAAATAATTACAAGTCATATTACAAAACAAATTAAAACAACAGATTCATTGTATTTAAAAAACAAAGTAATTTCAGTCTGAAAACTGGTATACATGTCTTGGTAGATGTACAGTAGTTTGCCGTTGCTTTCATAACGTTATTTGTTAAGGATGTTAAAGGTCTGGCGCTCTGGTGATAGCCTTTACCATGATCTGACCCTCTGTGCTACTCTTTACCATAATCTGACCCTCTGGTGCTACCTTTTACCATAATTTGACCCTCTGGTGCTACCTTTTACCATAATCTGACCCTCTGGTGCTACCTTTTACCATAAACTGACCCTCTGGTGCTACCTTTTACCATAATCTGACCCTCTGGTGCTACCTTTTACCATAATCTGGCCCTCTGGTGCTACCTTTTACCATAATCTGGCCCTCTGGTGCTACCTTTTACCATAATCTGGCCCTCTGGTGCTACCTTTTACCATAATCTGGCCCTCTGGTGCTACCTTTTACCATAATCTGACCCTCTGGTGCTACCTTTTACCATAATCTGGCCCTCTGGTGCTACCTTTTACCATAATCTGACCCTCTGGTGCTACCTTTTACCATAATCTGACCCTCTGGTGCTACCTTTTACCATAATCTGACCCTCTGGTGCTACCTTTTGCTATAATATGGCTCTCCACCAGCCTTAGCTTGGCCACCACTGGTTAAATGAAAACGCATGTTGTTGTTGTTGCTTAGATGTTTACCTCACTAGTTTCTACTGGCGGAGGCGCGCCATTTTCCACCCCAGACCGTAGTCCATTGGGCGATATCAGGACGCATAAACCAGTGCTTGGATGAATGTGTGCGTCTGTATATACCTATGCTAGGTTTGTGCGCCCTCAGAAGCTAGCCCAACCAAAGTGCAATGGAAGGGCCTCACCCTGAGGGCGCGTGTGAAAGTTGTGCAAGAGTGTGACTGTAGGAATGATTCAGATGAAACAGAGTGAGGTGAGAAGAGAGAGAAGGGAAGAGTGACCCCCAGGGTGAGATCCTGACCCCAGACGCGTCTATGAAAACGCAAAATAATACAATCAAAATATGAACTTATAAAGGTTCAGTTAATATTCTAGTTCTAAAAATTGGCATATCCGTCTCAGATCTTCCTTCTAGAAATCACGCAATTTTAAATATATTTAATTTTAGCGTAAGAAATAGGATTTAGACAATTTAATTGCGGCCACCAAGCTATTCGCAATAACATAAAATATTATTGGATAATATTTAAAATCCCATTGTAAAATTATTTTCCACACCAATATACATGTCCAAATGATAATAATAGCACCACTTGGCATAACTGATTGACATCTCATTTGCATGTTTTCTTTATTATTTTATTTGCACTTTGGTGTGCAAATCTTGAAACAAGTTTGACGGACCTGATTGGGTTAACGCCGCCTCTTTAGCAATGTTTGATTATCGAATATATTTCTGCATCACTTTCAAACTTTCATAATTTGATGACAAATTATCCGTTTCAAACAACTTCTCTTCACTTTCAATAATATTTTGCAGTAAACTAAACGTTCTAGGGACAGAACTTGTAGGCAAATGACTAACCATAGCATTACAGCAGCAACAAAAAATATATGGGAAATCGGAACTTTTGTGATTACAATACAGAACGTATACACACACACAAAATACAACTATCAACAGCCGAATCTACTTCTAAAATGCCTGTCGGATGTCGGAAGTCTTATTTACCGCTTAAATTTCGTGCTAAGAATGTGTCGTTTAATTTATAATTAGCTATTGACAACAATAACCTAGAACTGTCACAGAGTTGTTCTAGCAAAGCTGTTTTCTCAACAACTTTCACAGCGTTGCATCAGAGTTCAGCCTACTTTTTTCTTTTTCTAATTTCAAACGGATTTTTAACGTACTTGACACTGAACACGGGAGTCCGATCTCACTACCATGAGTTTAGGGGAATTTTTACCAGAAGATCAACGAGGCGGACACCTTACCTCAAGACTACTGGGTCCCCCACCCGAGACGGACACCTTACCCCATGAATACTGGGTCTCTCACCCGAGGCGGACACCTTACCCCATGAATACTGGGTCCCCCACACGAGGCGGACACCTTACCCCAAGACTATCGGTTCCCCCACCCGAGGCGGACACCTTACCCCAAGACTACTGGGTCCCCCACCCGAGGCGGACACCTTACCCCAAGACTACTGGGTCCCCCACCCGAGGCGGACACCTTACCCCAAGACTACTGGGTCCACCACGCGAGGCGGACACCTTACCCCAAGACTACTGGGTCCACCACCCGAGGCGGACACCTTACCCCAAGACTACTGGGTCCACCACCCGAGGCGAACAATTTACCCCAAGACTACTAGGTCCACCACCCGAGGCGGACACTTTACCCCAAGACTACTGGGTCCGTCACCCGAGGCGGACACCTTACCCCAAGACTACTGGGTCCCCCACTCGAGGCGGACACCTTACCTCGAAACCACTGAGTCCCCCACCCGAGGCGGACACCTCACCTCAAGACTAGTTAGTTCCCTATATTATAGAGGCGTTTATTTCCACTGGTGACATCCACTGTGCAGGATAAGTTTCTTTCTTATGATCAATATAAAAAAAAAAGACCATATCCATTACAGCGGGTTCGAATCCGTGTCGATTGGTAAATATAAATTATCCAAACACGCGACCAATCAATGCACTTGTGAACGACACGCAGATGAAGCAGAACACAACAGCCTGGAGGACCCTGGTCCACCTTCATCAGCACGTTTGGGATGTGAGGAAAGTTATTGCAACCCGCCATTTAACACCCTTTTCAGAGCGAACACAAGAGTACACTTACTCTTTGTGGGCATTCAACAGCAACAACGTGGGAGCCTATGCTCCCTGCAGAGCGACGCGGACAGATAATACAAAACACATTTGTGTGTGTAGTCGTTCTATACGTCCTTCTGTATGTATATAAATGTCTGAGTGGTTTCGAGGTAAGACGCCGGCGTCTGGTGCTGGGGGTCGTGGGTTCAAATCACAGTAGAGACAGATTTTTGTTTCTCGTGGACTTTCTGGTCTGATCGCTGGGTAGTAGAGATCGGATGCCCGTGGGCAGTGTTGCACACGCTAAAAATCCCTCAACAGTTGGATATCTCAACATTCTAAATTATGTTTAAAGTCTACCCAATCTATATCGAGATCTTTGCAGATGCTACATAGTTCTAGCATTGTGCTGAGATTCTCCAAAAATATGGAGATAAACAGAGCAATTATGGGTTATACCATGTGCAATAAGGTTGATTCTTCAAATAAATAAAAACATGTCTGTATGGGTGGTCTTTATGTATGTCTGATCGTGTGTCTGCAAATGAGACAAAAACATGTCTGTATGTGTGGTCTTTATGTATGTCTGATTGTGTGTCTGCAAATGATACAAAAACATGTCTGTATGTGTGGTCTTTATGTATGTCTGATCGTGTGTCTGCAAATGATACAAAAACATGCCTGTATGTGTGGTCTTTATGTATGTCTGATTGTGTGTCTGCAAATGATACAAAAACATGCCTGTATGTGTGGTCTTTATGTATGTCTGATTGTGTGTCTGCAAATGATACAAAAACATGTCTGTATGTGTGATCTTTATGTATGTCTGATTGTGTGTCTGCAAATGATACAAAAACATGTCTGTATGTGTGATCTTTATGTATGTCTGATCGTGTGTCTGCAAATGATACAAAAACATGCCTGTATGTGTGGTCTTTATTATTTGTCCTTTTGTGTCTGCATGCATGCCATCATGTGCTATCTGTTGTGCCAAGAATCCTAGCCTAATGTAAATACAAGGTGGCAGCAAGATTGATCAAACCAAACATTATCTGGCAATTAACAAAAATGTCCCGACAGTCCGTCTCTAAACGAGTTGACATGTCAGATAATGATCTGAGTTAGCCTACATTAGAATCACGGGTCCATTCATGATTTTAGGAAGATAGAACAGTGCCACTGTAGCCTACCAAGCAGGAAATACAATGCGGTAAATGAGAACTGTGTGTGTGCGAAGAGACAGTTTCTTTGCATAAAAAAAACGAGACGAACTTACACGCGATTATGCCCAGATTTCTGCTAGGATGTCAACTTCAGTGGTGGCTTCCATGCTCCTACTGCAGCTCAAAAGCTAGGATAACAAAAACAAATAAGTGTTATTCTTTCTAAAGACTTCCAAATTTAGGGATGTATATCCCAATAATACTGAAATGGTTAGGCAGCTCATTCAAAGCTTGCACGTGGAGTCACAGCGCAATGTGCAGGTTAGCGTTTATTACAAGCTTTTATTTAACTTGACATTAGTTAGGGAAACAACCTCAGTGATCACTTAAATGAACTCTTCTTTGCTGATGACCAAGCACTAATAGCAGCCTCAGACAAACAACGGCAGGAACTAATCAACAAACTTAATGAGGTCTGTACGGATTACGGTAGGAACATCAGCATAGAGAAAACCGAAGTTGTGAAGAATGAAAGAAAAAAATAGGAACAGCAATATTCATGCAAAACCAACAAGTAAAACAGGTGAAACAATGTCATGTGCCTGGGTAACATAATCTCAGCAGATGGAAAAGAAGACACCTAAATCAAAACAGATGTAATAAAGCAAGTCAAATCATTGGATAAATGTCCCTAATATTACAATGTAAGCACGTGACAATGGATACAAAAGAACACTATACGACATGATATTCCTACCCACATTGTGTTATCTGTGCCAGAATTGGGCTTTGACAAGCAAAGATACAAGAAACATTCTAACACTAGAGATTAAATGTCTATGCAGAATGTTTGGAGTAACAAGAATGGATAGAATCAAAAACGACGAAATTAGGAGACAAGTAAGTACAACACCAGTGCTAGACCTCATCAAGAGACAGCAAAGCACATGGTTCGACCACGTGACACGTCAAACATAGATGTATCCCTCAGAAAGCAATGCTGTACAGACACAATAGATACATAGCCAAGATTCGACCACGTGACACGTCAAACACCCGATAGTATCCCTCAGAAAACAATGATGTACAGACACAATAGATACAGAGCCAAGGTTCGACCACGTGACACGTCAAACACCCGATAGTATCCCTCAGAAAACAATGCTGTACAGACACAATAGATACAGAGCCAAGGTTCGACCACGTGACACGTCAAACACCCGATAGTATCCCTCAGAAAACAATGATGTACAGACACAATAGATACAGAGCCAAGGTTCGACCACGTGACACGTCAAACACCCGATAGTATCCCTCAGAAAACAATGCTGTACAGACACAATAGATACAAAGCCAAGGGTCGACTACGGTGGCAGCAGAAATAACATGCGCAGTGAAACTACCCATGTGTGAAGCACATACTAGGGGACAGTCAAGAAACCTCTTCATAACCTGGCACTGAAAGGCACAAGCACATACTAGGGCCCGGTCAAGAAACCTCTTCATAACCTGGCACTGAAAGGCACAAGCACATACTAGGGCCCGGTCAAGAAACCTCTTCATAACCTGGCACTGAAAGGCACAAGCACATACTAGGGCCCGGTCAAGAAACCTCTTCATAACCTGGCACTGAAAGGCACAAGCACATACTAGGGCCCGGTCAAGAAACCTCTTCATAACCTGACACTGAAAGGCACGAGCACATACTAGGGCCCGGTCAAGAAACCTCTTCATAACTTGGCACTGAGAGGCACAAACAGGACAAGATAAGCGAAAAAAGAAAGAATTAACTCCATATGACATTTGCCACTTGTCCGGACTCCGAATTTCTTCCGTTTCAACCAACTTTCCAATAACCTAAAAAGCTGAAATTGTGTACGCAGACTCTACTAGTGCGACCTGTTAGTCTATCCAATTTTTGACGGATCCTGGAAAGCTAGTACCGAAAAAACATAATTTCACCATAAATTAAGAAACACGTCTGAACGTTACTAAGGTTAGAACTGTCTAAACCAGGGATGTCCAGTGCCTTGGAAGTCGCGACAGAATTGTCAAATGTTGTGTTTAGACATCGCATGTCACACAATAAACAAGTCGTGTACGGCTCCTATGCTAGATTTCTGAAGGGAACATGTGTTGGGTTAAAACAGCAGAAACCAATTGCAGTGTTGTTCCTTGCACTTTACTGTAATGTTAACTTTACTGTAATGTTAACTTTACTGTAATGTTTTCACTTTAAAATATTTTCCTTGAGAGTTGTTTCTGAATTCAACAATACAATTTAAATGAGTGAACAGTGATTGGGATCTCTGCCTATTTTTTTCTAATGATTAAATGTCAGAAACTATTTCTGCGGTAGTTAATGGGAGGAAGTGCTTCTGATGAGAATCAGTCATTTTTGTCCTCAATTTTGACTTGGAGTTCTTCGTTCTAGAAAACATCTCCTCACTTAAGTACGCGCTTCTGAAGATGGAACATATTCTTGCCTCATTCATTCTTCAAATAACCAATATTCCGTTTTCTACATTCTTTTCTTCAAATTCTAGAAGACACTATCAAATTTGATTTTGAGGTTTGAGTCACACACAGTGTCAACAATTTCTATTTAAAGGACTCCATGTCACCATCACATTGTCTGAGAAGGGTCCTTTCTTTGGCGTAGACATCTTAGAGCCTCTACTGTAACTTTGTCTAGCGCTGAGACGTTGCAGCCACATACAATAGGCCAAATTCTGGTCTAGAAGTTGAAAGTTAAAAACTTTTAATTTCATTTGGAAAACTGTGATGTAGTTTGAACACTTGACCAATGTTCAGTTCAGTGTTCAAGTGATATGTAAAGTTGAGGATTTCACATATTTAGGCAGTAAAATGACCCAAAATGGATTTGCAGGAAAGGAAGTTCTCACCCGTATCACCTTGACCGTCAATGCCTTCATCAAATTAAAAGCAAGAAGATATTCCCCAGAAACACGAAGAAGAACAGAGCCCTTATGGGTTAAACCGTTTGAAATGACGTTGATTCTTCAACTAAAACTAAAAACTAAAATGATGAGTAAGGGAAAAGTGATGCAAGTATAAAACAGAAAAACCAGGAGACCTAAAACAAGGGAAGGTAGTTTCTCTACGTCAAATTTGGTGTCAGTTGTAGACACTAGCCCATTCGATGAGGCCATGCATCAACTTGCACAATGATAGTTAAAAGTTGGATGTAACCTCAACGTGGAATATTATGTTCTCTGCAGCTGAATTAGAAACTTCTTCTTCTTCTTCTTCTTCTTCTTCTTCTTCTTCTTCTTCTTCTTCTTCTTCTTCTTCTTCTTCGTAGGCTGTCAGACGTCAACTTGAATTTGTTCGAAGAAAGCAGCTGTCATTCTGAGGCTGTCGACACTGCCATAGAGCTTGTCTAGTGTTGCCACTGGTGATGGCCACATGTGCTTTCTCTGATCCTCGTATGTCGGGCAATTTTGCAGCAGATGTTCAGCGGTCATTTTCTCTGTACCACAGGTGCATTCGTCAGTATCACCTATCTTCATTTTATTGAATAGATGGTACCTCAGTCTGTTGTAGCCTGTGCGGAATCTGAAGACCACGACCTGCTCTCTTCTGTTCAGCTGGTAATAGGCATCGTTTTTTGTGTAGCCAGTATGTTCTGTTTCCCATTTGGCCATGTATCTGGCCCTAATAAACCTTTAGGACTCTTCGTTGGTCACACTAGAATTAGAAACGAAACATCCATTGTATCATTTGTTAAATATTTATATCGGTCTATTGTTTTGTTTCGTGCTATTTCTTTTCGGAAATAACGAACAATTTTAATGAACTGTTCGAAGTCTGTTAACTGAAATATACTTACAGAAAATAGTTGCGAATTCATTGATGTCTCCATATCTTCTTGATGTTGTTGGTCAGTTCCTCAGGGTAACTGCCGTTCACAACTTCGTCTTCAGCGGCGACAGCAATCTGGTACCCGCGAGATAAAAAGAGACCGCGGAGAAGACCTAAAATCATTTGATCAGACTCCCTTGCTGGAAAATAGCATCCGAGGTGGCTGTGGTGGAGGGCTTGCCATGCACTGGACTTCCGTGACCCAAGACAGGGTCCACTGGAGACGAAGTTGGGACCCACAGCTACACTGAGGAACTGACCATCAACATCAAGAAGACGGAGGACGGCTTACCATGCACTGGACTTCGGTGGCCCAAAACAGGGTACGCTCCATTGACCTTCTTTTCTTCACAGCACGTAACCTGCCCATCTATGTTTCGCCTTGACCGCATCATTGCCCACGGACAATTGTCTAAAGTCAGAATTGCGGAGACCTTGCATACGTTGGTTCCGGAGAGTGATTCCGACCTATCGTCTTTCACGAGAGGCCTGTGACACTCTTAATTTGTCCTCGTGTGATATATAGTTTCCACGTCTCGGCACCGTAGCACATCGCAGGAAGCACAGTGGAGTTGAAGAACGAGGCTTGCAAGTCATGTGGTCATGGCAACCGTCCTGCACCGTGTTAATGGACGAGAAGGCCACCCAACCCGCACAACGGCGTCTTGTCAGTTCCGGTTCCAGGTCATTCTAAATATTAAGGAAGCGCCCAAAATAATTGTACTCGATAGCATTCTCTAATCGTACCCGGCCAAGGAAGATGGGATCACAATCAGCAAAACGATTGCGCAAGACAAACATCTCCAGTCCCTCTTTCTTGCACTTTCCATCAAGTATCTCCACCATTTGATTGTCTTCTCCATCAAGTATCTCCACCATTTGATTGTCTTCTGCTGCGGACTCTGGGACCAGCACTATGTTGTCGGCAAATCGAGGATAAACGAGGTGTCTGCTGTCAAAATGGATGCCAAAGGTGTCCTGATGACTGATGACTGATGACTGATGATACCAAAGATTTGGAGAAGAGGTTCGGTGAGACAGGATAACTCTAGCAGAACCCTTCTGAGCTGATGCCATGATCCAAGATTGGAGGGGACGGAATGTGGTAGTGCAGTCTAACTGTTGGCAAGAATTCTGATGTAACCAGGATCGACACTTTAATCCGACAGTGAACGCCCGACAAAATGGGGTTCTACCGAGTTTGAAATCTCCATCGATCGACTACATAATCTCTGGCAAAACTAGTTATGCCCCTTGTTATTCCTATATCCTTGGGAAGTGATTCTAGAGCGATCGGTTGAAGTACTTTTACTGCAGACTCATTGGGGTTCTGGTTACTTGAGTTACGGGTATCCAGGCCCACGTGTCCACCTAAGTTTCATCGTGGTCCGAAAGGGGAGTAAAGAATACTAATGCTGTAACCTGTCTGACATGTCATAAGAGGTGATTAAGGTGGGTTGGGCATGGGGCGGGCTATCATATCCCTAGGAACTTTACGCCACAAAAACAGATATAGACAGGTAGGTGTTTAGGGATTTTACTTGTATTTGTAGAGGATCTATGCTTCACAGGGAACTGAACCGGTTTTGACTGATTGAAGCTCCTGCGTTGAAGAGTCTTCCAGAGGTTGTAGACCAGATTGTTAGTAGCTCCTTAGGATAATCTCTCAGTGTGGTATCTACCCTTCTCACGTCTCAGTCACACACACATAGCCCTCGCGTAAAGCATTCTCGTGCTAAGCCCATCATACCACGACTTTTTTGTCAGTTTACTGTACAGGTTAATCTCCTCTCCGGTTGCGTTTACAAAGATTTTCTCTATGGACAGCTGGAGTGTGGTAAAAGGGCTTCTGGCGTGTGGTAACAGGGCAACTGGCGTGTGTTAACAGGGCTTCTGGCGTGTGGTAACAGGGCAGCTGGTTTGTGGTATAAGGACAACTGGCCGACCACAACTGCGGTTCAAAGACGCATGTAAGCGGCTCATGAAGGCTCTGGATATGGATCTGACATCTTCTGAAGACATAGCTGCAGACCGATCCAAATGGAGATGTAACCTGAAGACCCACCTCATGCTGGGCAAACATAAGCTCATGCAACCCAGGGAAGTGGACAGACAACACAGGGAAGTGAAGCGACAACACAGGGAAGTGAAGCGACAACACAGGGAAGTGAAGAGACAACACAGGGAAGTGAAGCGACAACACAGGGAAGGGATGAGACAACACAGAGAAGGGAAGAGACAACACAGGAAAGTGAAAAGACAACACAGGGGAAGTGAAGAGACACCACAGGGAAGTGAAGAGACAACACAGGGAAGGGATGAGACAACACAGGAAAGTAAAGAGACAACACAGGGGAAGTGAAGAGACAAAACAGGGAAGTGGAGAGACAACACAGGGAAGGGATGAGACAACACAGGAAAGTAAAGAGACAACACAGGGGAAGTGAAGAGACAAAACAGGGAAGTGAAGAGACAACACAGCGAAGGGATGAGACAACACAGTGAAGTGAAGAGACAATACAGGGAAGTGAAGAGACAACACAGGGAAGTGGAGAGACAACACAGGGAAGTGAAGAGACAACACAGGGAAGGGAAGAGACAACACAGGGAAGGGATGAGACAACACAGGGAAGTGGAGAGACAACACAGGGAAGGGATGAGACATCACAGGGAAGGGATGAGACAACACGGGGAAGTGAAGAGACAACACAGGGAAGAGATGAGACAACACAGGGAAGTGGACAGACAACACCGGGAAGGGAAGAGACAACACAGGGAAGTGAAGAGACAACACAGGGAAATGAAGAGACAACACAGGGAAGTGAAGAGACAACACGGGGAAGTGAAGAGACAACACGGGGAAGTGAAGAGACAACACAGGGAAGTGAAGAGAAGAGACAACACAGGGAAGTGAAGAGACAACACATGGAAATGAAGAGACAACACAGGGAAGTGAAGAGAAGAGACAACACAGGGAAGTGAAGAGAAGAGACAACACAGGGAAGTGAAGAGACAACACATGGAAATGAAGAGACAACACAGGGAAGTGAAGAGACAACACGGGGAAGTGAAGAGACAACACAGGGAAGTGAAGAGAAGAGACAACACAGGGAAGTGAAGAGACAACACATGGAAATGAAGAGACAACACAGGGAAGTGAAGAGACAACACGGGGAAGTGAAGAGACAACACAGGGAAGTGAAGAGAAGAGACAACACAGGGAAGTGAAGAGACAACACAGGGAAGTGAAGACACAACACAGGGAAGTGAAGAGACAACACGGGAAGTGACGAGAAGAGACAACACAGGGAACTGAAGAGACAACACAGGGAAGTGAAGAGACACTTCAAGAAAAACCAAAAACTCAGTAAAGAGTAGCTACTCAAAGGTCCCATCGACTTATAGTCAGAAATGATTGAAAGGGGCTACTACTAGTCACCTCTCTTCTTTTCCATATACTCTCAACGAAAACAGATAACGAATCAGTACAACACCTGTGGTAATGATACTCATAAGCGACACAGAACGACATCTGACGGCAGCCATTAGTCAGACAATGACCAAGAATGTTTATGTACGTCACGGTATGCAAGTTTTGACAGAGTACGCCAAACCAGAAATTTTTCAATATAATTTCACTGAAACGTATATTATAAGCTGTATACAAATTAATATATACATACATTCATACCTCCGTACAAATATAAATATGTATTATACATAAAACGAATAGCACTTTGTCTGCTTCTAGCCCGACTTATCTCCATTGTCCTAACTACTTCCGCTCCGTCATTATCTTCCTCCAACACACCCATATTGTCTCACTCAACTAATACTATCAGACCCATATTTCAAAGAATAAGCCCAGTATCTTGTAGTCCATCACATACGTTGTTACTTGCAACAAAACGCTTGAAGAAGCATGCATTACCTGTCACACCTACTCACTAAAAAGCATTTGACGTCAATCGTTGCTATGGTTACTCGTAGTTCATTGGTCATTGCAGCTGTCCAAAATCTGCTGTTGTCTATTTTCAGAAGTCACGTGACACTTCTAAAAGTTGGACTGGAATATAAAAATGTAACGTAATATATAAAAAAGTACTTCAATGTCTCAGCATGTTAAACCCGGCTATGCAGGTTTGCCATTGAGATCAGACTTGTACTTGCTTAATAAGCTTCCAGGACCTTGGGCATTTCCAGGTCTTCGTGTACTTCCTGCCAAAGTTTGGAAAGTTCCGTTTCCTGGGTTCTTACTTCCGGTCATTTGGATAAATCTCTCTTGAGTGTTCTGGCAGATAACATGGACAAGGTGTCGTCAATGTTGAGGTAGATGGGTATGAAAGAATATAAACGCTGAAATCTTCCACGCAAGTCGTTTTGTTCAACATATGGTTAACTACCTATTATGTAGAGAATTTAAACTTAGCACTATTAAAAGATATGGACAAGTCAAATAGAAGAGTGGCTTGGTGGATTTCTGTAACAGAGCTTATCTTTTTTCTCTCTGGTTTTGTTCATTGCTACTAACTCAGCCTGGTGGGGTGCAAGACAAACTAACTGTCGGGCAAAACATACTGGCCAAGACCCTCACCTCGGCTTCCTAGTAGCCCATCTTGGAAACGGGCTGTTTTCATAGCAGACTGGATAAC
>JAVGWX010000011.1:4227596-4272596 GCA_036924085.1 Ariolimax columbianus | reverse complement strand
TTGAATTCCTTCTTATAGATAATAATAACAACTACGATCTTAATACTGCTACTCACGACCTGAGCGGACAAATGGGATGGGGAGATGAGATGAGATAGTGAGATGAAGTAATGAGATGGTGAGATGAAGTAATGAGATAGTGAGATGGGGTAATGAGATGGTGAGATGAGATGAGATAGTGAGATGGGGTAATGAGATAGTGAGATGAAGTAATGAGATAGTGAGATGAAGTAATGAGATGGTGAGATGGGGTAATGAGATAGTGAGATGAAGTAATGAGATAGTGAGATGGGGTAATGAGATGGTGAGATGAGATGAGATAGTGAGATGAAGTGATGAGATAGCGAGATGAAGTAATGAGATAGTGAGATGAAGTAATGAGATAGTGAGATGAAGTAATGAGAAAGTGAGATGAAGTAATGAGATAGTGAGATGGGGTAATGAGATAGTGAGATGAAGTAATGAGATAGTGAGATGGGGTAATGAGATGGTGAGATGAGATGAGATAGTGAGATGAAGTAATGAGATAGTGAGATGAAGTAATGAGATAGCGAGATGAGATGGTGCGATGAGATAAGATAGTGAGATGAGATGAGATAGTGAGATGAAGTAATGATATAGTGAGATGGGGTAATGAGATGGTGAGATAAAGTAATGATATAGTGAGAGGAAGTAATGAGATAGTGAGATTAAGTAATTAGATAGTGAGATGGGGTAATGAGATGGTGAGATGAGATGATATAGTGAGATGAAGTAATGAGATAGTGAGATGAAGTAATGAGATAGTGAGATGAAGTAATGAGATAGTGAGATGGGGTAATGAGATGGTGAGATGAGATGAGATAGTGAGATGAAGTAATGAGATAGTGAGATGAAGTAATGAGATAGTGAGATGGGGTAATGAGATGGTGAGATGAGATGAGATAGTGAGATGAAGTAATGAGATAGTGAGATGAAGTAATGAGATAGTGAGATGGGGTAATGAGATGGTGCGATGAGATAAGATAGTGAGATAAAGTAATGAGATAGTGAGATGGGGTAATGAGATGGTGAGATGAGATGAGATAGTGAGATGAAGTAATGAGATAGTGAGATGAAGTAATGAGATAGTGAGATGAGATGGTGCGATGAGATAAGATAGTGAGATGAAGTAATGAGATAGTGAGATGAAGTAATGAGATAGTGAGATGGGGTAATGCGATGGTGAGATGAGATGAGATAGTGAGATGAAGTAATGAGATAGTGAGATGAAGTAATGAGATAGTGAGATGGGGTAATGAGATGGTGTAATGAAGTAAGGAGATAGTGAGATGAGATAGTGAGATGAGATGAGATAGTGAGATGAGATAGTGAGATGAGGTAATGAGATAGTGAGATGAGGTAATGAGATAGTGAGATGAGATAGTGAGATGAGATGAGATAGCGAGAAGAGGTAATTAATAGCGAGATGAAGTAATGAGATAGTGAGATGAGGTAATGAGATAGTGAGATGCAGTAATGCGATGGTGAGATGAAGTAATGAGATAGTGAGATGAGGTAATGAGATGGCGAGATGAGATAGTGAGATGAGATAAGATAGTGAGATGAAGTAATGAGAAAGTGAGATGAGATAGTGAGATGAGATGAGATAGTGAGATGATTTAATTAAAAGCGAGATGAAGTAATGAGATAGTGAGATGAGGTAATGTGATGGTGAGATGAGATAGTGAGATGAGATGAAATAGTGAGATGAAGTAATTAGATAGTGAGATGAAGTAATGAGATAGTGAGATGAAGTAATGAGATAGTGAGATGAGATAAGATAGCGAGATGAGGTAATGAGATAGTGACACGAGGTAATGAGATGGCGAGATGAGAAGGTGAGATATGGTAATGAGAAGGTGAGATGAGATGAGGTAGTGAGATGAGATAATGATATGATAAGATGAGATGGTGAGACTGTGTGATGTAATGCGAAGGTGAGTTCAGACTTTGAGATGAGATAAGATGGTAAAACGGTGAAATGTGATAATGAGATGTGAAATGGGAAGGTAAGATGGTGATATGAAATATGATGGTGAGATGAGATAATGAGATGGTATGGTGAGATTGGATGAGATTGTAATATGAGATGGTGAGATGAAATGATGAGATGAGATGATGGTATGGTGAGATGGGATGATGAGATGATATTAGATGATGAGGTGAGATGAGATGGTGAGGTGAGATGGGATGATGAGATGAGATGGTAAGATGAGACGATAGTAGGGTAAGATGAGATGGTGAAATGAGATGATGAGATGAGATGGTGAGATGAGATGGTCATATGAGATGAGATGGTCAGATGCAATGGTGAGGTATGGTAAGATGAGATGAGATGGTGAGGTGAGATGATGAAATGCGATAGTAAGATGGTAAGATGAGGTGGTGGAACCATCCTAGTTATTTTCCTTCCTCGGTTTCTCTTCTTCTATTGTAGAACGTACTAGGTCCTCCTCGCTGTAGTACAATGCATGTATTTTCAGGAAGGTCACACTTACAAGGACCACAGTGTCGATCCCCACCTGGATGTAACACAACCCGCTTCCAGATATCAGACGCTAGGAGGCCCTTATGTTTCAGCTGGCCCTGACCAGAGGGACATGCACTCATCCGTGCCAGCTGTTTCACTATCGGACAGGACTGGTCTCTCGGTGGCACGATTGACTTGCATCCAGTATACATACAGCGATCTCAGTTCCGCCAGGAGGAGTGAAAGCGCGGGCTCGTTTAACACGCTCGCCCGCCTTTCCCCGGCACTGTAGCGGGACCATTTTGGTGGTGTCGTACCGCTGGAAACGGTGCGTTACTGTGGTCCGTATCAAGAAACTTGGTTAGTCCGTGTGTATTTCGTCGAAAGGCGTATAGCCAATCTCGACAGTTCGTCTCGCTGGTGATCATTCTCTCGCAAAGAGCTTGTGACCGGCAAATGGGAAGCAGGAATCGTGCCTAAAGACCCTGTCCTCGCCCGACCAACCGGTCGGAGAAGGGCAGGCCGGCAGGCAAAAATCGTCCCCAGTCCGAGTGAAAATCATCGCCGGGGCCGTTGGGATCCGTTCTGCACAGAGCGCTGCCATCCCTCACTGAGCGAGCCCGGTCGGTCGGTCGGTTGGTGTGTGTACGGGCCACTGCCAGGCGGTTCTAGGTCGACGGAGTGAGGGACGGAACAACCGTCTGTCCGTCAGTGTGTCCCTGCGACCGTCCTAGTGAGGCTTTTTACACATCCATCCATCCACCCATCCATCGCCGACGGGTGTGTGTGGTTCGTCCGTCTCCGACAGATATCTGGTTGATCCTGCCAGTAGTCATATGCTTTTCTCAAAGATTAAGCCATGCATGTCTAAGTTCACACTGTCTCACGGTGAAACCGCGAATGGCTCATTAAATCAGTCGAGGTTCCTTAGATGACACGATCCTATTTGGATAACTGTGGCAATTCTAGAGCTAATACATGCTTACCAAGCTCCGACCCTCGCGGAAAGAGCGCTTTTGTTAGTTCAAAAACCAATCTTCGTTTCCCCTTGCGGGGTTGCGGCGTCCCCACCGGTGACTCTGGATAACTTTATGCTGATCGCATGGCCTCATGTGCCGGCGACGCAAATGTCTGCCCTATCAAATGTCGATGGTACGTGACATGCCTACCATATTTGTAACGGGTAACGGGGAATCAGTGTTCGATTCTGGAGAGGGAGCATGAGAAACGGCTACCATAACCAAGGAAGGCAGCAGGCGTGCAACTTACCCACTCCCGGCTCGGGGAAGTAGTGACGAAAAATAACAATACGGGACTCTTTCGAGGCCCCGTAATTGGAATGAGTACACTTTAAACCCGTTAACGAGGATCTATTGGAGGCCAAGTCTGGTGCCAGCAGCCGCGGTGATTCCAGCTCCAATAGGGTATATTAAAGTTGTTGCAGTTAAAAAGCTCGTAGTTGGATCTCAGGCGCAGGCGGGCGGTCCGGCTCGCACCGGTTCACTGACCGTTGTCTCCTGCCCTACCGTCTGCCGGCGCTCTCCCCCGGGTGCTCTTCGCTGAGCGTCCCGGGTGGCCGGCGCGTTTACTTTGAAATAATTAGAGTGTTCAAAGCAGGCCTCGGCTGCCTGAATAATGGAGCATGGAATAATGGAATAGGACATAGGTTCTATTTTTGTTGGTTTTCGGAACTGGAGGTAATGATTAACAGGGACAAACGGGGGCATTCGTTTTGCGGCGTTAGAGGTGAAATTCTTGGATCGCCGCAAGACGAGCCACTGCGAAAGCAATTGTCAAGAATGTTTTCATTAATCAAGAACGAAAGTCAGAGGCGCGAAGAAGATCAGATACCGTCGTAGTTCTGACCATAAACAATGCCGACTAGCGATTCACAGGAGTTGCTTCGATGACTCTGCGGGCAGCTTCCGGGAAACCAAAGTGTTTTGGTTCCGGGAGAAGTATGGTCGCAAAGATGAAACTTAACGAAATTGACGAAACGGCACCACCAAGAGTTGAGCCTATAGCTGAATTTGACTCAACACGGCCACCACTGAAATGATTGACAGGCCGAGAGCACTTTCGTTTGGTCTAATAGAGAACGGGTGCTGGAATTAAACCCTCCAAAACCTGGGGCTAGTCTCTTGGTTACTCGATTGTCTCGCATCCAGTGTTTAATAAACGAATTGACGGAAGGACACCACCATGAGTGGAGCCTGCGGCTTAATTTGACTCAACACGCCAACACTGTAAAATGACTGACAGACTGAGGGCATTTTCGTTGGGTCTAATAAGGAATGCGTGCTGGAATTAGACCCACAGAAGACAGGTCAGTTTTACCCTCTTAATGGAAGAGAGTTGCTACGGTAACCCTGCTTAACCCTATCGGAATCGCAGGTTTCAGACACTTGGCAATTGACTGACTAAAAAGCCTTTATTGATTCGTTCGGTCTAACAGTGAACGGGTGCTGGTATTAGACCCTCAGAAGACAGGTCAGTTTTACCCTACTAATGACAGGGCGTTGCTACGGTAATCCTGCTCAACTCTAGAGGAATCGCAGGTCGCAGACACTTGATTCACGTGCTTGGTTGATACGACAATGGTGCGAGGCTACCACCTGAATCCCTCCCAAAATCTCAGCACCACTGCGACGGGAGACAACGATATGGTTAGGACCTGGGGCTCGCGTCTCAGCCCGACCCGGCCGAGCCGCAGAAAGAGGTCTCTGCCGTCCCGCCTATCAAATCAGGCGGGAAGCTGCTCGTTATTCACCCCATACGGCAATGAGGTGTGAAACCACTAGTAGAAGACTTAGTTCTCGGTCGGGGTGTCGTAAGCAGTAGAGCAGCCACATCACTACGAACTGTTGAGACTCAACCCTTGATCATGAGATATCTCCGTACCATGACCAGGCTTGTCCCCTGGTTAAATGCACTCCTGCCTAGCTCTTTACCTCTGTCTGCTATCAGTCATCCCAATGGACGCAGAAGAGATGCAGTCCCGCGGACATTGCACCTCTGCCCTATTGTGACAACCTCCCAGGTGGCAGGGAATGCTAGGCGTACCATCACTGCAGAGAAGCCGAGAAAATAAAGGGAGCAAAGAGATACCCCACTCACATGCATATGCTACGTTTCTGGCAGGACGTGACGATCCTGGGACACAGACACACTGGACTGCCTCTCTTCCGGGATAGTACAAACTAGTACATAGTCCATCATATCATATCATTGCCAAACCCTATAGACACGAGTGGGGAAGACTCGATAGTCCTGCAAGACCAACTTCCCTAAGAGAGAAAACTCTGACCAAAAACAACTGCTGCCTTGCAGATAGGCTGGGGACAGCCAAAGGCTAAGGAGGGCATCCCCATAGAAACGCCTGTTGAAATCATTTTTTGTGTAGCCAGTATGCTCTGTTTCCCATCTGTCCATGTATCTGGCCCTAATAAACCTTTTGGGCTCTTCGTTGGTCACAGTAGAATCTGGTTGTGGTAACCTTGCACCTTATTTTACCAGTCTAGCTGCCTCCTTGTTGCTTTGAATGTTACAGTGGGATGGAACCCACTGTACCACAACTCTTTTTGGTGTGGACTGCTGGCATAGTTGACAGAGTACTGATCATTTAGTTTTGTATTTTTCTGGCTTTTTAGTGCTGAAACCACGGACAGGGCATCTGTAAACAGGACTATCTAGCTTTCATTGCTTTCGCTTGTCATCATAGCTTCTACTGTAGCTTTCTATTCATCTGTCTCTGCTTTGAAATTGCTTTAGAATTTTCCAGTTGCCACTGACAGTGTTATCTTTCTACCGTTTGTTAGGCTCAGGAATACCCATCCCCCTCCATTCTGTGTTGTGTTTGTTGCAGAACCGTCAGTGTATGCATGGGTCGAGTCCGTGCTTGGGTAGTTTTTCTCTATGTACTTCAGGGTTATGTCTCATCTTTCCTTGGCCATGAGTTTCGTCTCTCTCAGGACATTCTGGCTCAGCAACCTCTACACCTGTACTTCAGGGGCGGGAACTTACCGCACGCCTCGTGAGGTAGGCCCTACTAACCACCTAGCTGAGATTTATCGCCTACACTTCTTCTGACAAGCACGCTGTGCCTGGGGGCTCTGCTGTCAACCGTGGTCATGGACGGTCAGTAGGACGGGTCCTGGTCACTTAGGACAATCAGAACGTCGAGTCCTGGTCGCCTAAGCGGCTAACTGACTTACTTGACTTGACTTGACACTAGGGATGATCTGCCACCATCACACCTTCTACCTTTACTTCCCGGACTTGCTCAAGGTTTTCAATGTGTACAGACTGTGTACATAAAGCTGCAACCGTTTTTTGGGCGCCTTGAAAAGGACATTAACGAGTGGATTCTAGTAGCGTGTGGATGAAGGTGGGCCACGGTTCTCCGGGCCGTTGTGTTGTGCTATTCTTGGCTTTATCTGCGTGTTTCTCACTATTACAGGGATTTCGTCGATCCACCTTTCCTCAACCAGACTGAGGTGATAACAGCCTGATTCCAGGAATGCTACATGGAAGAGAGATATTAGTCTTGTTCAGTATAATGTGTCAGACCAAAACGCGACCTCCTGGTCAGTTTCTACTCTTCTTCTCCGTTTGTTCTCAATCTCCCGCTACCAATCCATGAACTGGGCTTTGCAAGTAGCAGGATATAGTCCGTATAACGGAATCCGTTGTGTAGTTGTGCCTGACCGACCTATCATCTCAGTTTCCGACAACTATTTCAATTAGAGCTAACCTTTAATCCTTGTGTTTCCTATAAAATGACATTTATTTCAATCTTCACATGGGAACGCCAACATCTCCGCTTTCCATTAACGTCGCAGCCCTTACACGTCAGACGTGGCGAGCAATGGACACAAGTCGTCGGGCGGGCGGCGGCAGAAACACGAGGGTCAGAGTGTTAATGTTAGTCAACGGATTTTGGTGGCTTTAGCAACTGGCTCGTTGTCGAAAGGTCGACGGGAGCACTGATTGTCAGGAGAAACTTTGAGATCTGTTCCTGATCGATATCTCCTTTGTCTGCAAGAAAGGCAGATCGTCTCTCAATGGACTCATCTCGAAGTTCTAAGGAGTCTGGAGAGGGGTCATTGTTCGTTTCTCGGAAGTTTGTTATGAGAATGTCGACCTCACTTGCGTGAAAACTATTGACACACTACAGACAAATGGACTCTGGATTCACCCTTCCCAACTTATAAGGAATCCAGAGTCCATTTGTCTGGATTCCTTATAAGTTGGGAAGGGTGAATCCAGAGTTCATTTGTCTGGATTCCTTATAAGTTGGGAAGGGTGAATCCAGAGTTCATTTGTCTGGATTCCTTATAAGTTGGGAAGGGTGAATCCAGAGTTCATTTGTCTGGATTCCTTATAAGTTGGGAAGGGTGAATCCATATGTAGTGTTGGACCTTTGATCTGGCAATTTGGGCCACGGTGAGATAATCATAACCAGTTCGCAGTTGGTTGGACTGGTGCGTGCTGCGACAAGGAATGGTTACGGATCAATTTTCACTTGAAAGACAAGATGTCTCACCACTACGAAATTCATGAATTTACGCTCCCAATAATCCAGTCTGTATCAAACAATGTCGAAGACCTGAAACACAGTCTCCTTCGGAAACCTCCCCAGGCTAGACGCACAGCATCAGTTGATCGTGAACCACCCCGGGCTAGACGCACAGCGTCAGTTGATCGTGAACCACCCCGGGCTAGACGCACAGCATCAGTTGATCGTGAACCACCCTAGGCTAGACGCACAGCGTCAGTTGATCATGAACCACCCCGGGCTAGACGCACAGCGTCAGTTGATCATGAACCACCCCGGGCTAGACGCACAGCATCAGTTGATCGTGAACCACCCCGGGCTAGAAGCATAGCATCAGTTGATCGTGAACCTCACTGGGCTAGAAGCACAGCATCAGTTGATCGTGAACCACCCTAGGCTAGAAGCATAGCATCAGTTGATCGTGAACCTCACTGGGCTAGAAGCATAGCATCAGTTGATCGTGAACCTCTCTGGGCTAGAAGCACAGCATCAGTTGATCGTGAACCACCCCAGGCTAGAAACATAGCATTCGTTGATCGATGAAGACGAAGAACAATAATAATATTATTTAGCTGTCTAGCCGTGGTCTTTGTGAATGACAATGACATGAATAGCACCACTGCCCCACAGAAAGCATGTCGAAAGAGGCGACTAACAGTGAGGCATGGCATAACACCGGCGATGGTTATGTGGTTTGTTTAGAGCAGCATAGACGGCGCCTAACAGGTGGTGGGTATACTTTGCTCTAGTGTTTGAGTCTATTAAGATGAACTCGCACATCGGTTAACCGCCCCCCGTAAGCGCTTGCCCCAACGCAGCGGAGTATTAAGCTGCTCGGGCCTAGCTCGCTAAGCAGGAAACCCTTCTTCCGACTACATCCAGCTCATACCAGGGCTGAGACCTGCACAGGGGCAAGCTACATCCAGCTCATACCAGGGCTGAGACCTGCACAGGGGCAAGCTACATCCAACTCATACCAGAGCTGGGATCTGCACAGGACATCTGATCCTGTAGAAGTACAGGTCGACTAAGAACCCAAAAATAATAATAATAATAATAATAATAATAACAAGAAAGTACAGCTTGTGAGCATTGTTTCAAAAATACTCCCATATTCTTATTATTTGGTTACCCTACTCCCATTATTTTTATCATCATCATCAGGTGTCTTGCCGGTTGGCGATCATGGACCCCCAACCGCTTCTATCACGTGGGTCGCTTACCAACTCTGCTATTGATTGCCGCCCATACCATTCTCTCATCCTGTCCAACATCTTATCTCTCTGTCTTCCTCTGTCTCTCTTTCCCTCTATCTTTCCCGCTGTCACCACATGCTCCAAGTCGCCTATTCTCATAACATGCCCCAAACAATGATGACTGCCTTGTTCTGATCCATGCAATAAGTTGTCTCCGTGTTTGTCCCTCCTCGAGTACTGTATGTCTCCGTGTTTGTCCATCCTCGAGTACTGTATCATTAGTCTTCCTTACAGTCCATGGAATCTGCAGCATTCTTCTGTAAAACCACATCTCTGTTGCTTCCAAAGATCTATGCGCATGCTTGCTGATTGTCCATGATTCACTGCATCATGTCAGTATTGGTTCCCATTAGAATATATATATATTCTTAGTCGACCTCTGCTTCTACAGCGGCAGATGTCTTTGTGTATTTTCCAGCTCTGGGATCAGCTGGACGTAGCCGTGAGAAGGATTTCATGCGTAGCAGACTAGGCTCGAGCAGATTATTACCCTGCTGCAGAGGTTGGCTTGGCTTTGTTCGTTCTCAATCTCCCGTACCAAACCCTAAAAGGGCTTAAGTAGCAGAATGTAGTCCAGAGGACGGAATGCATTGTGTCATAGTTTACAGCTTGACTGCGATATTTACACCTTTCGGTCCAACACATCCGACTTCAGCAAGCATTATTTGAGTACCGGGTTAGCATTCCATCTTCGATCCCTTCTCCTTAGCCAGTCTGCCCTGCTGCAGCCTGTTATCCAGGATCACCGCATGGAGGTGTAGAAGGGTCTTGGAAGCTTTGGTTCACTGGCCCTGACGCTAGCAGTCAGCTATGGGTCACTGACCGCTGTAGCTCATGCGCTGCTCGGCATCTTGATTCTGCAGCAGAGGTTGATTATCCGATGCACGAGTCCATCTTAATAGACTCAAACAATAGAGCAAAGTAGACCCGGGACCTGTTAGGCACTATCTATTCTGCTCTTAACAAACCACCTAACTATGACTGGTGTTATGTCATTTCACACAGTTAGTTGCCTGTAACGACATGTTCTCTGTTGGATAGGGGTGCTATTCTATATTATATATCCTTATGGCCTTATATTACCTCTTACACCCGTCACTCTCACTGAGCGACATATTGCAATGTCACCAACAGAGTGATGGTGCCCAGGATGCTGTATCCGACATTACCGGTGGAATCAAAGATGCGGTCGATCATGTCAGGGATATGGTTGGTTTGATCAAAGATGCTGTGGGGGATGCTGGGAATCCAGTCAAAGATGTAGCGGGAGTTGACGGTGGTGCTGTCAAAGATGCTGTGGGAAATTCTGGAGATGTAGTCAAAGATGTTGTAGGGGTTGTCGGTGGTGCTGTCAAGGATGTTGTGGGAAATTCTGGAGATGTAGTCAAAGATGTTGTAGGGGTTGTCGGTGGTGGTGTCAAAGATGTTGTGGGCGGAGTTTGAGATTATGTTAAAGATGTTGTAGATGGTGCTGGCGATGCTGTCAAAGATGTTGTGGGAGGGGCTGGAGATTCTACTAAAGATTTTGCAGGAGAGGTTGGTGATGATGTCAAAGATGTTGTAGGAGAGATTGGCGATGCTGCCAAAGAAGTTGTAGGAGACGTTGTAGGTGCTTTCAAAGATGTTGTAGAACATGTAAGTGATGCTGCAACAGATGTCGGAGAAGGCATTGAAGTTGTTGGCCAGGGTTTAAATGAGTCTAGCGATAGTTTCGGAGGTAGCATTATTAATGGACTGCAAGGATTGACTAGCATGCTCGGCGAAGGTTGTGACGGTATCACGGACATCGGCGACTTTGGCGACAGCGTCCTAGCAACCTTAATGGCAGCATCTGTACTGGGGAGTAACCATCAGGTGTCCAGCTCGAAAGTGGTACCTCTCGACAGAGCCAATCCTTACAACGCGATGACCATATCGCAATTAAATCCTTACAACGCGATGACCATATCACAACCACCATTACGACTTAACAAGAATAACAGCAACAATAACAACCTAGGTATAGCTCTTATTCTGGGCGTCGGTTGATACTGGACCTGGCTGAGATATCAGTCTAAGAGGAAAGATAACATTCCATTTTCTGTTTTGATTTTTGTTCTTTCATTTGTTTTGTGTAGAGGCCGTCAAAATGAAATGGCTCTTGCTAATTCAGTTTCAATGACGATGTTTTGGTACAATTGCTTTCTTTCATTTTCAGTAGATCATCCACTTCTATCATTGAAATACACATGTTTGATTTGTTATGATACAAACCTTTCAGTGTTTTCTGCAGTTTTACCTCCTATTTCTGCAGGTTTTCCTTCAATTTCTTCTGGTTTGACTCCAAAATCTGATGGATTACCTCTAATTGCTGCTGGTTTGTCTCTAAATTCTGTAGAATTTACTCCCATTTCTACAGGCATGACTCCAATTTCTACTTTTACTCTAATTTCTTCTGGTTTGTCTGTAATTTCTGCTGGTGTGTCACTAATTTCTGCTGGTTTGTTTCTAATTTCTGTTGGTTTGTCTCTAATTTCTGCTGATTTGTCTCTAATTTCTGCTGGTTTGTCTCTAATTTCTGCTGATTTGTCTCTAATTTCTGTTGGTTTGTCTCTAATTTCTGCTGGTTTGTCTCTAATTTCTGCTGGTTTGTCTATAATTTATGTTGGTGTGTCTCTAATTTCTGTTGGTGTGTCTCTAATTTCTGCTGATTTGTCTCTAATTTCTGTCGGTGTGTCTCTAATTTCTGTTGGTTTGTCTCTAATTTCTGCTGGTTTGTCTCTAATTTCTGCTGGTTTGTCTATAATTTATGTTGGTGTGTCTCTAATTTCTGCTGATTTGTCTCTAATTTCTGTTGGTTTGTCTCTAATTTCTGCTAATTTGTCTCTAATTTCTGTTGGTGTGTCTCTAATTTCTGCTGATTTGTCTCTAATTTCTGTTGGTTTGTCTCTAATTTCTGCTGGTTTGTCTCTAATTTCTGCTGGTTTGTCTCTAATTTCTGCTGGTTTGTCTATAATTTATGTTGGTGTGTCTCTAATTTCTGCTAATTTGTCTCTAATTTCTGCTGGTTTGTCTCTAATTTCTGCTGGTGTGTCCCTATTTTCTGCTGGTGTGTCCCTATTTTCTGTAAATGTGCTTAATTTCTACTGGTTTAATTTCTGAAAATTTACCTAATCTCTGAAAATGTAACTTTAATTTCTAAAAATGTACCTCCAATATCTGACATGTACTTCCCATTTCTGCAGGTCTACCTCCAATTTCTATTGGCTAACCTAAAATTGATGCTGTTTGTCATTCAATTTTGTAGATTTTACTCCACTTTTTGCAGGTTTGACTCAAATTTCTGCTCGTTCGTCTAATGTCTACTGACTCATCTCCAATTCTTATGACTCTTACTGTAATCTACTAGTTGACCTTTGATTCTTATTCTTATACTTTGTGTTTTACAGTTTTCATTGTTTACATATGTATTTTTTAGTTTTAGTTTTCCTGAAGTTACTACTGTTTTCTATTTTGTTTTCCACAATATTTCACAGTTCTCTATTGTTTTCTAATGTTTTCTGTTATTTGACCTACAATTTCTGTCCAGTCAGGATTGGTTTAGAACATGCTATGATGTTATCAACGTTTTATTTTACGTTTCCCTGTTTTTTCCTAATGTTTTGTTTCCTTTCTGTCGGTTGTGTTATCATTAAAGTTTCCTCCATTCGTCATTCTCTCTTTGGATCTCTTTGTTTCTTTGAAGGAGCTGCACTGTTTCTATGCTTGCCCGTTTAACCATTACTGGATTTTTTTGCTTGCACGTTTAACCCCTTCTGTTTCTATGTTTGCACGTTTAACCCCTTCTGTTTCTAAGCTTGCACGTTTAACCCCTTCTGTTTCTATGCTTTCACGTTTAACCCCTACTGTTTCTGTCCTTGCACGTTTAACCCCTTCTGTTTCTATGCTTGCACGTTTAACCCCTTCTGTTTCTATGTTTGCACGTTTAACCCCTTCTGTTTCTATGCTTTCACGTTTAACCCCTACTGTTTCTGTCCTTGCACGTTTAACCCCTTCTGTTGCTATGCTTGCACGTTTAAATTCTTCTGTTTCTTTCCTTGCACGTTTAACCCCCTAATGTTTCGATTCAGTTTCTATTTAGCTCGTATTGTTTTTATCGTTTTCTGGCAGGCATTTACAGTTTTTCTGCATCTTCATTTCCGTTATCTGACTGACATCGTATTGAGTGTCGATTTCTTCTTCTTCTTCTTCTTCTTCTTCTTCTTCTTCTTCTTCTTCTTCTTCTTCTTCTTCTTCTTCTTCTACTTCTTCTTCTTCTTCTTCTTCTTCTTCTTCTTCTTCTTCTTCTTCTTCCTCTTCTTCTTCTTCTTCTTCTTCTTCTTCTTCTTCTTCCTCTTCTTCTTCTTCTTCTTCTTCTTCTTCTTCTTCTTCTTCTTCTTCTTCTTCTTCTTCTTCTTCTTCTTCTTCTTCTTCTTCTTCCACACTGGCGATAGATCATTACCACATTCATCATAACTTTAGACAGGGAATGCAGAGAGTAGAGCTGGTGGATAATAAGTTGATAATTATATCATGCAGTATAGGGACCACATTATAGCATGCAGTATAGGGACCACATTATAGCATGCAGTATAGGGACCACATTATAGCATGCAGTATAGGGACCACATTATAGCATGCAGTATAGGGACCAAATTATAGCATGCTGTATAGGGACCACATTATAGCATGCAGTATAGGGACCACATTATAGCATACAGTATAGGGACCACATTATAGCATGCAGTATAGGGACCACATTATAGCATGCAGTATAGGGACCACATTATAGCATGCAGTATATGGACCACATTATAGCATACAGTATAGGGACCACATTATAGCATACAGTATAGGGACCACATTATAGCATGCAGTATAGGGACCACATTATAGCATGCAGTATAGGGACCACATTATAGCATGCAGTATAGGGACCACATTATAGCATACAGTATAGGGACCACATTATATCATGCAGTATAGGGACCACATTATAGCATACAGTATAGGGACTACATTATAGCATGCAGTATAGGGACCACATTATAGCATGCAGTATAAGGACCACATTATAGCATGCAGTATAGGGACCACATTATAGCATGCAGTATAGGGACCACATTATAGCATGCAGTATAGAGACCACATTATAGCATACAGTATAGGGACCACATTATAGCATGCAGTATAGGGACCACATTATAGCATACAGTATAGGGACCACATTTTAGCATGCAGTATAGGGATCACATTATAGCTTACAGTATAGGGACCACATTATAGCATACAGTATAGGGACCACATTATAGCATACAGTATAGGGACCACTTTATAGCATGCAGTATAGGGACCACATTATAGCATGCAGTATTGGGACCACATTATAGCATAAAGTATAGGGACCACATTATAGCATGCAGTATAGGGACCACATTATAGCATACAGTATAGGGACCACATTATAGCATGCAGTATAGGGACCACATTCTAGCATGCAGTATAGGGACCACATTATAGCATGCAGTATAGGGACCACATTATAGCATGCAGTATAGGGACCACATTATAGCATGCAGTATAGGGACCACATTATAGCAAGCAGTATAGGGACCACATTATAGCATGCAGTATAGGGACCACATTATAGCATGCAGTATAGGGACCACATTATAGCATGCAATATAGGGACCACATTATAGCATGCAGTATAGGGACCACATTATAGCATGCAGTATAGGGACCACATTATAGCATGCAGTATAGGGACCACATTATAGCATGCAGTATAGGGACCACATTATAGCATGCAGTATAGGGACCACATTATAGCATGCTGTATAGGGACCACATTATAGCATTCAGTATAGGGACCACATTATAGCATTCAGTATAGGGACCACATTATAGCATGCAGTATAGGGACCACATTATAGCATGCAGTATAGGGACCACATTATAGCATGCAGTATAGGGACCACATTATAGCATGCAGTATAGGGACCACATTATAGCATGCAGTATAGGGACCACATTATAGCATGCAGTATAGGGACCACATTATAGCATGCAGTATAGGGACCACATTATAGCATGCAGTATAGGGACCACATTATAGCATGCGGTATAGGGACCACATTATAGCATGCAGTATATCAACCACATTATAGCATGAAGTATAGGGACCATATTATAGAATGCAATATAGGGACCACATTATAATAATGATAGCTGTCCATCGTTGTCGATGAGGACCGCCGACATCATCCTTGTCACAGATTTCCCTTTTGATTGTGGGCGCGCATGTGGCTGAACAGGCCAATGCGAGCAAAAAACATCTGCTACATATCGGGCACACGAGGGTTTGTAGAAGGGGATGGTGTTCCCGCTGCTCGGGATTTCCGCGTCTCGCGTCTGTTCTGGGCTTTCACAACACGGTCATCTTCACCGGCAGCTACACCCGATTTAACTGCCCTTCTCCAGTCATTATAGCATGCAGTATATCAACCACATTATAGCATGCGGTATAGGGACCACATTATAGCATGCAGTATAGGGACCACATTATATCATGCAGTATATCAACCACATTATAGCATGCAGTATAGGGACCACATTATAGCATGCAGTATAGGGACCACATTATAGCATGCGGTATAGGGACCACATTATATATAGCGATAGATCGATGCTGCGGGTGAAATTTCTAGTTGGTTCTTCTCAGTGAAAGGATTGATTGTCGCTGAGCAGAGCAGGGCATGCAGAACAGTAACCTGCAGTTCGAGAATGGAGATTCAAGTAGTAACATCATCTATTAAATGATTAGCTGGGGACTCTTTAACAATGTCAGTCATTATTTCAGACTTCCAATTCTTTCTTAGAAAGATACAAAGGGAATGGCTAATGCATGAGTGGATAGCAGCTGTTGAGGTATCAAACCAGGAGGGGTTCGTGTGGATCACCTGTCCAGGTCAGGCTGGGGTTCAGGGCAGCGAAGGGCACCAATTACGAGTACACTAGAGGTGGATAGGAGTGAAATTTATTGTTAAGTCTGTACACGATCACCTGTTAGATGACCACACCTTACAGACTCCAGAGCTGTATCGAACAAGGTTTTAGGGGATTGTGGCACAGGAGAGGACGAAGTAGAAGTGTGTGCAACCAACGAGAAGCAGGAACTATCAGTATGCACTGCGCTTTGGCCATTTACTGAGAGAGACTGAGCACCTATGGATATGCCCGAGGTGCAATGACGTAGATTCTTAGGAATAGAGCAGAAGTGCTGGAGGTCCCGTGGACTTCCCTCCCACTCCGGACAGAAACCAGATAGACATCTGGACCCGTTCCGACCAACTGGGGAGTGAGGGGAACAATGTGTTGGTATTGCACCATACTAACACCGCACTGCCCAATTGATGGACTCCGAACTTAGCGGTGCCATAAACATCATAATCATCAACAACAATCACAACAACAACAACAACATCAGCAACCTGAGTAAAAGGCAAAGGTCGCCGTCCATCGAAGACAATGATGGCATAATTTATTTTGCTAGCGATATTTTTAGTAAGGATTAACTGCGCTACTTTTTATCCTCACTCTCTCGTCTCGAGCCGCCTGACCCCAGTGGCAAGTCAAGGACAAGACGACTAGGGACCGACTACGAGATACAGGGGACTCCGCATCAAGCACCCGTGAAAAAGACGGCGGAGTCCAGAGTCGAGCCCACACCACCTGATCACGAGGCCGACGGCTTAACCACTTCGCCACGGAATGCCCAACATGAGTGTGGGCTTGTTAACATCGGAAAAACGTCTGCACGCTGAAGTGGATGTTGTACTTGGTTAACACGTCAACTTAAGATGAACGGAACAAAACTTCTTTCCTTTCATTCGACGTCTGACAGCGTACGAAGAAGAAGAAAAAGATTCACCTCCCGACAAGCCCTGCAACTGGCCCGAACCTTGCTCATCCACCACATCCCCTCTCCCTAAATGTATCGTTTTGTCACAATGTGTCCATATCTCGTTTGAATGTCTATCGCTTCCCTAGAACGCCCCATCTATCACAACCAAATATGTGGGATGTCTTATATCAATATTATGTTGTATATGATTTGAGTGTTTGTTTACCATCTGTTCCACGAAATATAAGATGTGATTGCTTTTGATTGCTCGTCTGCAAATTGTGTGTAGTATGATATTCCATGTTATGTTATATATAATCCCCATTACTGTACTCCCAGCAGACATATAGGTGCTTGCTCATTCATTATCTGTCTGTCTCTCTCTCTCTCTCTCTCTCTCTCTCTCTCTTTCTCTCTCTCTCTATATATATATTAATATCTAACACGCACATACACACACCTTCTTCCCATCTCTCGCTCAATCTTTTTTAATAAACACTACTATCTCCAAAATATTCAATTTCTCTCTCTCTATTCCTCACAAATACACACCCTCTCTCACATACACATTCAATTTCTCCCACCCTCTCTCCACAACCACACAGTCTCTCTCTCTATCTCTGTCACACTCCCTCCTCGCCCCACCCTTCTCTGTAAGCGATGCATGGTTAAATTATAACGGTTCCAGCAGCTCACTAATTGTACACACTCCTACTCCATTCCCTACGAAGCTACACTCTGCTCTACTCTTGTTTAATCTCGAAATACATCATCCTGGACATCGCTAAATGATATATTAACGTCATTATCTAAAAAGAGGTTATCCATAGTTTTCAATTTCCCTATATCCATGCCAAGTCCCCTTTATCAACATGATATGCCCCTATACCCACATTGCCCACCCCCTATAACAACAGGTCACACTACCTATACCCACATGTCATGTCCCCTATACCCACAAGTCATGTCCCCTATACCCACATGTCATGTCCACTATACCCACATGTCATGTCCCCTATACCCACATGTCATGTCCCCTATACCCACATGTCATGTCCCCTATACCCACATGTCATGTCCCCTATACCCACAAGTCATGTCCCCTATACCCACATGTCATGTCCCCTATACCCACATGTCATGTCCCCTATACCCACATGTCATGTCCCCTATACCCACATGTCATGTCCCCTATACCCACATGTCATGTCCCCTATACCCACATGTCATGTCCCCTATACCCACATGTCATGTTCCCTATACCCACAGGTCCCACTCCATATACCCATATGTCATGTCCCCTATACCCACAGGTCCTACTCCATATACCCACATGTCATGTCCCCTATACCCACAGGTCTTACTCCATATACCCACATGTCATGTCCCCTATACCCACATGTCATGTCCCCTATACCCACAGGTCCTACTCCATATACCCACATGTCATGTCCCCTATACCCACATGTCATGTCCCCTATACCCACTTGTCATGTCCCCTATACCCACAGGTCCCACTTCATATACCCACATGTCATGTCCCCTATACCCACAGGTCCTACTCCATATACCCACATGTCATGTCCCCTATACCTAAATGGCACACCCTCTATACCCACATGTCACGCCCCCCTATACCCACATGTCACTTCTATAAATGTCGTTAACCCCGACCGTAACAGTCGATCTGCACCTCCTGATGTTTATGTTTGGAATAGCACTCGCTGTTCACGGCAGAGGGTATGGGGTTCAACTCCCGCTAACCGGCATGCTCCAGTTGACTCCGTTGTAAATGGCTACATGACTTACTGTTAGAGACGGATGCATCTAGGAAGGGAACTTGCCATTCTGTCTCATAAAAAAGCCGTGGCCTTTTACACTTAATCCCCGACGTGAGTGTCTGCCATGGACTACTTCTACCTTTAGGTCTGAGATCTCTGTATCAGCTATCCGTTCATGCTATAGGCATCTCATCTGGGCATTCTGAAGCAGGAATTGAAAGCCTGACACAACGGCTGCCCACATGCAAGTGGCCTCAGATACCCACCTTAGAGGTGAAACTATTGTCTCAATCTTCACTCTCTTACTCGATGTCTAGAAGGTCACTACTCCGTTCGGTAACAACCTTGTCTCTCACTCTACCAAAGACACTCCGACCAGATGTTTCACCAAGCAGCACAGATCCACTAATGTATACAACACTAACATCATCCAGAGTTGAACCACTATGCCACTGCATTCCCGTTGCACCAATCTTTGTATTTCACACCGATGGTGACGTGACACGTGTGGAAACATGTCGGTTACACACAAACCAATACCTGCATCCTGAGTCACCTCCATTCGTTTCGACTTATGTCTTGCCACTGATCTAAGGTAGCTAGAGACCAGAGAGTGAGGTTGATGACCAACGCAGAAGCTTTCTCACTATAATCCAAATGAAGCTCAAGCTACGTCATCAATACAAAAACTGTCTGCTCATGTAGCCATCATCGCTTGAGATTAGCAGCTAACTTTTCTGAAATACGGGTGACAAACATATCGTAAGGTACATGTAAGCAGACAAACATATGGTAAGGCACATGTAAGCAGACAAACATATGGTAAGGCACATGTAAGCAGACAAACATATGATAAGGCACATGTA
Source organism: Ariolimax columbianus (assembly GCA_036924085.1). Lineage (NCBI taxonomy): Eukaryota > Metazoa > Mollusca > Gastropoda > Stylommatophora > Arionidae > Ariolimax > Ariolimax columbianus. The sequence continues at coordinate 4,252,721 of JAVGWX010000011.1, read as the reverse complement.
AGCAGACAAACATATGGTAAGGCACATGTAAGCAGACAAACATATGTTAAGGCACATGTAAGCAGACAAACATATGGTAAGGCACATGTAAGCAGACACACATATGGGGAGGCACATGCAAGCATACAAATATAGGGGGAGGTACATGTAAGCAGACAAACATATGGTAAGGCACATGTAAGCAGACAAACATATGGGGAGGCACATGCAAGCAGACAAACATATGGGGAGGCACATGTAAGCAGACAAACATATGGGGAAGCACATGCAAACAGACAAACATATGGGGAGGCACATGCAAGCATACGAATATATGGGGAGGCACATGCAAGCAGACAAACATATGGGGAGGCATATGCAAGCAGACAAACATATGGTAAGGCACATGTAAGCATACAAATATATGGGGAGGCACATGTAAGCATACAAATTTATGGGGAGGCACATGTAAGCTGACAAATATATGGTAAGGCACATGTAAGCAGGCAAATATATGGGGAAGCACATGTAAGCAGACAAATATAAAATTTTGTAGTTTTTTGTGTGTGTAAAATGATGGGTTCTCTGTATTCTGCGGGCGGAGGAACGTCTCTTACCCAGGACCGCAGCCTGTTTGGTGATATCAGGGCGTATTAACCAGTGAATGCGTGTGTGCGTCTGTATGCTAGTTAGGGCGATCTCAGACGGTCAACCCAACAAAAGTGCAACGGAAGGACCTCACCTTGAGGGCTCGTGCTAGAGTTGTGTAAGAGTATGATTGTTGGAGAGTTGTATGAAACAAAGTGTGAGGTAAGAAGAGAGATGGTGATAAATATACAACATTATATATAGCGTTCATGGGTTATGGTTATACAACATTATATATAGCGTACATGGGTTATGGTTATACAACATTATATATAGCGTACATGGGTTATGGTTATACAACATTATGTATAGGGTTCATGGGTTATGGTTATACAACATTATGTATAGCGTACATGGGTTATGGTTATACAACATTATGTATAGGGTTCATGGGTTATGGTTATACACCACTATATATATATGGTACATGGGTTAGGGTTATACAACATTATATATAGCGTACATGGGTTATGGTTATACAACATTATATATATGGTACATGGGTTATGGTTATACAACATTATATATATGGTACATGGGTTATGGTTATACAACATTATATATATGGTACATTGGTTATGGTTATACAACATTATATATAGCCTACATGGGTTATGGTTTTACAACATTATATATAGCGTACATGGGTTATGGTTATACAACAAGATCAGGACATGTATTTTCCAAGTGGCGACACAAGGTTGGGAGACATGGATATTAAATATATCAATTGCAAAATAAGATCACAGTTTTTTCAAATAAAGTGTTTTATAAAAGGATGGTGAAAATTTCATGGACAGAAAATAAGAAAATTTGAGATATTTTGGATGAAAAAAACAGCCATATTCCTGTCGTGGGAATGAGACATAACGGTCTGGAGAGAGTGATAATGGAGGGGAGGGTTACTGGAATCAGGACAAGAGATCGACCCCGACAGAAATGGCATCCAGACATTAGAGACAGTCTGGGAATGTCTTTGTATGAAGCGGGCCGATTAGCTCTAAACCGAAATGCACACAGAGCTGTAGTGACAGCGACTACGTTCTAGAAAAAATATGTTACATGATGATGATGAATCTGTCAGTTTATTTTTAATATTGATCCCGTCTTTCTAAGTGATTAAAGACTAACCTTCGGTCAACCCTCTTGTCGTCGTCTCTGCCTGATCCATCCACGGCCTTCGTATCTTGCTTCTGGTTCTTCTTATGATTGTAATGGTCAAGTGCAGTGAATGCTTCTTGTCATGGCTACTCACTTACATACTTGGACATTGGTCAGTATGGACTTACTACCCCTGTCCTGGACGAGTCCGGACTTACTACCCCTGTCCTGGACTAGTCCGGACTTACTACCCCTGTCCTGGACCAGTCCGGACTTACTACCCCTGTCCTGGACACCATGTTAAAATCACGCGGATTGCTTTGTTATTCCCCCTCAACATGTCATCAATATTGTATGTTTCAACATGGTTTGAGCCGATCATCAGTTGGTCTGGGTCATGGGTTTCTCCTCAGTCACATGTCTCACCAACCGTGTATCCACATCCCTGTATCCACATCCCTGTATCCACATCCCTGTATCCACATCCCTGTATCCACATCCCTGTATCCACACCTCTGTAAGTTCTTCGTCCATCGCATTACACTAGTTCGGAGTCTATAGACATCCATGTTGCGTAAGGTAAGTGTCTTCCAGGCTCAGGTTTCTCCTGTGCTCGATCCAGGTGACCTGCATTAGTTCATTGTATTTTTCGACGACGGACTCGTCTTAGGGGTAGTGTTGACTGCAAACAAATTTCTCTGGATTTCATTTTGTGAACTGCACCTGGTGTCTAAACATAATGTACCTTGGGTCGTTTGTGTGTTTATCTCCTTCGATTTCAGAGCCTCCCCGTCTTCTTGTTTCAGGTGGTGCTACCCCGATCACGGTGTATTAGATGTAGTAAGTTTTAGACACCCTGGTCTGCCGAAGACGGATGTGTCTGACCGAAAGGTGCAAATATCGCAGGCAAGCTGTAAACTAGCGACACAACGCATTCCGTTCTCTGGACTACATTCTACTACATAAGCCCTTTTCGTGGTTTGGTAACGGGAGATTGAGAACGAACGAAGCCAAGCCAAGCTATGCAGCGAAGATGCCAAGTTATGGTGTCGCCACTGACTTCTCGTCCCTAACCCCGCAGACCCCTTCCCCTAGTGACATAGAACACTCTATTCTGGCAGGGAGCATTGACTAGCTTGGCGAGGCGTCAATAATTTGTCAAAGGATATAGCTTCGTCAGCAGCTTCTGCGAGGGCTGGAAGGGGGTGGGGGGGGGGGGGTGTCACAGTCTACTGCACTCAGATCAATTAAAATCAATCCGTGGTCTGCTTGCTTTCATTCGCGTCCACAATATGTTGAGTCAGGTTAAGAATGTGCATGCAACGTCATACTGCAGGTGTGAATCCTTCGTGTTCCTTAATGGATTTAACGTATCCCCCCAGGTCTGTATCCTGCGTGTTCCTTAATAGATTTAACGTATCCCCCAGGTCTGAATCCTGAGTGTTCCTTGATAGATTTATCTTGATCCCTTTGGTCTGAAACCTGCGTGTTCCTTGATATATTTATCTTGATCCCTTTGGTCTGAAACCTGCCTGTTCCTTGATAGATTTATCTTGACCCTCCCTGGTCTGAATCCTGCGTGTTCTTTGATAGATTTATCTTCACCCCCCTGATCTGAATCCTGCGTGTTTCTTGATAGATTAATTGTCTGTCCTGGGGGCGATCCATTCAGCTCCACTCTATCTACAACATTATACAGAGTGGGGTAGGATGTCCTCCAGATGTTAGGGATGTCCATAGATCCGATGCGTGTATTAGATATCTTTAACAGCGATCTGATGGTGTCTGGGCCAATTTTTAATTTGCTATGTCTTCAAATCATCAGCTCTAGCTACTTTGTTGTTTGTCATTTGATGTATTGCATCATTTAATTCCCTTCTGGAGATGGATGTCGCTATTATCTGAGATTGATTTGTTTTTTATTCAGTGGCTTTCCCGTTAAAAGTTTTTTAATTCAGTGGCTTTCCCGTTAAAAGTTGTTTTATTCAGTGGCTTTCCCGTTAAAAGTTTTTTTATTCAGTGGCTTTCCCGTTAAAAGTTTTTTTATTCAGTGGCCTTCCCGTTAAAAGTTTTTTAATTCAGTGGCTTTCCCGTTAAAAGTTTTTTTTTTCAGTGGCCTTGCCGTTAAAAATTATCGTTAAACTATTTGGTTGGGGTAACTTGTGTTATCCGTGCAGGAACGATCGTTGGTTCATTACTGAATTTCTTGATAAGTTTCCAGGAGAGTCAACTGTTTTGTTTCATGTCAAGACCTTACTCTAGGTGGCTCCGTTGTTCTGTTTTCGAGTCTGAAATGTAATTTTCTACTCATAGCAGGGGTCGCTTTCAAATTGTTGTTTGTAGTGCTCGGATATTGTCTTTGATTCTTCGTTAAGGCCAGAAATATACTGGATTCTTTAGCAATCGCTATCTGACCTCTTTTTTGTTAGCTCAACAAAGGAAGACCTCGTATTCTGGCAGGGGCTAGTTCTTGTTACAACACCTTTGTGTCTGTCACACGAGAACGGGCCTCATTTAGCTTGTTTAACGTTCCCGCGTCTTCTGAAGGGTACATTCTCAGGTTTGACAACTGCTGTAACTTTGCACGAGATGTGCCCGTGTTGTGCTGGTGGGATAGGCTTCTCTATAGATCTCGTTACTGGATGGGTTAACTTCTTGCTCACAAATATGTTGTCAGAGTTGTGTCCCCTTCGCCATCTCAGGTCAGGTCAGGTCATCCCGTAACCGGTGAGGTCATTGGGGCACACATGAAGACATCCCCACAACCCCACGCCATCTCTCTCTGTCAGATGCCGCTGCCTGTGACTCTTCTGGTCGGAGATTGGTCCATTCTTTTATGTTGTTCTCCCATCTCTTTTTGGGCCGGCCTTTTCGTCGTCTGCCATGCACCTTTCCGTGGAGGATTGTATTTGCAAGACCACTTGATCTCGATATGTGACCGTACCAAGTGAGTTTCCTTCTATTGACAGTTGCCAAGAGGTCTTCGAAAGGCCCTATTGCTGTTGTAATTCTATCTCGTATTTCCTCATTTGTAACTCGATCTTTGTACGTGACGTTTAAAAGTTTTCGGAAACATCTCATCTCCAAGGCCTGTATCCTTCGTTGAAGGTCAGCTGTAACTGTCCATGTCTCACACGCATAGAGGAATATTGACTGGACCAGTGTACGCATTAATCTGATTTTCGTGCGTAGTGCTAACCGTTTATCTTGCCAGATTTTGTTAAGCCGTGCAAGCGCCGCTATTGTCTGTGCTATTCTGGCCAACACCTCACATTTTGATCCTTCATCACTGACAATCGACCCAAGATATTTAAAACGCCATCTGCAGCTTTTAAAAGATGGTGGTCATTGTTGGTCATACAAGAGATCTAGTCCGTTCGTCTGGATAGTTCTCCAGCTTCTCGTCATTAGCGTCTGACTGGTTGTACCCATGCAGTGATGTGAGAGTTAAACAATCTCCGAGGACGGCGTGTTCTAGTGGTTTCGTGACACGGCTCAGAACCTGCAGGTGCTGGGTTCGATCCCCATCTCAGCACCGGCCGTTACCCCGAGGAAGCAAACCCTTAGAAAATGCAGGAGGAAGCATACCCTTACATAAAATGCATACCGAAGTCGGATGCACTAGGCCGACAGGCGCAAAATAAAAACATAGTGCAACGCACACTATCTTGGAAAATAGAGAAATATAGCGAAAGCAAAAAAAACAAAACAGCACAACACAATTTCCCCATGACTATTTGATGGTTTTATTATCTAAACATATCAGGTCCTTCGACAGACACAGTTGTTTTTGTGTGGTTTGTGTACAGATGTTAGTGTGCATGGTTTGGTTCGAGTTGTGAGGATCTCTGTATTTCCTGTCAAGGTTTGGATCATTCAGCACATGTCAAGGTCGTGGTGGGATCAAAATGGCGCTCCTATATCCTTCGCGTGGTCTCTCCACTGCAAGCTTTGTTCCATTCTTCTTTGATCATCGATCAAGTGCACGATGGGTCTCTTCAACTATCAGTGCATCGCATCTTCGCTGAGTGCCAGACAGTAGTGTTTCATTGTCGCTAGAGTACTTTGATGTTGATTTAAATCGGCAGGAGGGAAGGAAGACTAACGTCTGGTAAGACAAAATATACTGTTGAGACACATTAGTGAGGGTCAGGCAAATTATAATGGCCAAGACCCTTACCTCGGCTTACTAGTAGCCCTTCCTGGAAACGTACTGTTTTCATGGCAGCCTGGCTAACGAGGTGAGGAATCCACGTCATCCCCGTAGTAGTGAGCGACACGCAGATGAAGCATAAGTATAGTATAGCACAACTGCCCGATGGACCCCGGTCCACCTTCATCAGCACACTCGAGATGTGTAGAAAGCTACAGCAACCCGTCAATTAACGTCCTCTTCAGGGCACACAAAACAACAACAACAAATCATCAGAAGGGATGTTCTATAATCCATGACTTTGTTGGTGCTTTAGAAGTCAGAGGATAGGCCGACTGAAATAACATTTTCAGAGGACCCCTAATTGTTGTGTTAATTACGATGTACCTGAATGTCCCTTCCATGCCCGCCAATGAACTCATGTGCTATTGCACATCTGTGATCTGTTATTCCACCATTACAAGCTCAAATAGCACAGCTCAGTACCAGTCGTATTTCACCTTCTCTTAAGTCAGGACGAAAGATGGGCCTGGAATTACCAACTCCATACTCTTTGGTTCTGTACCGGGACCGAGAGGGCGAGGACGTCCAAGGAAGAGATGGGTGGACAACATCACTGAGTGGTCAGGCCTTCGTCCCGGTGAGATACGTCAGGCGGCGACAGACAGAGAAGGATGGCGTGGGATTTTTGGGAGTGTCTTCATGTGTGCCCCAACGACCTGATTGGTTACGGGATTAGCTGAACTGAACTGAACAAGTCAGGATAGTTTTCTACTCTTCTCTTCAGCTTCCCTCGATTCTTCTCTTATCTATTTTGCTGCCGATACAGAACGTCACAAACGTATTTATTTGTTTTTCTCTGTCTAAATCGCACATTATTTTATAGTCGGTAACTGTTTCTATGACTGCATTCGTAGCACATATTGTTTTCCTGAAGTTTTCATGTATTACCTACGATTTCATTTATCACCTCAGTTTTCATGCATCACCTCAGTTTTGATGTATCACCTCAGTTTTGATGTATCACCTCAGTTTTTATGTTTCACCGCAGTTTTGATGCATCACCTCAGTTTTCATATATCACCTCAGTTTTCACGTATCACCTCAGTTTTCATGCATCACCTCAGTTTTCACGTATCACCTCAGTTTTCATGTATCACCTCAGTTTTCATGTATCACCTCAGTTTTCATGCATCATCTCAGTTTTGATGCATCCCCTCAGTTTTCACGTATCACCTCAATTTTGATGTATCACCTCCGTTCTTATTTATCACCCCAGTCTCTGTGGCCCGCTCTGCTGATTTGTCTCGTTCGTTTATCGATCTTCGTTATCTTCCTCATTATCTTTGTCCTAGTTTTCCGTAACATTACAAACCGAGTGTGATAGGGCCGCTGTGTAAGGGAAGCAGCCCTTGGTAAACAAATTGAAATCGTTGCTTGTAAACATGAAATAAACACAATAATTCCCTTCACTTGATCAATATTATATTTCTCACAGTCTTAAGTAAGGTTCTCAGTCCAACATCGTGTTCCAAGTCAAAAGACCGAAATGAGTTTCAACAACATTTGTCTACGTAGTATCAGACTCGTTCTGCATGATTGAATAGTAGGATTACATATGTTAGACACATCTATTGGTCCCACATGCTGTCACAGCCGGGAGTGGAATTGAGCATAGGTTCTCAGTTTTAACTAAATACCCTCAAGGTACAAGACACACAACCACTGACAACACAGACAGATTAGCAATTCTTAGGGGATCAAGATGCCGAGGAGTGCATAAGATGTGGTGGTCAGAGACCCAGGGATGAGCAGTGTATGGGTGGTGGTCAGCGACCCAAGGCGGACTGCTAGTGCCAGGACCAGTAAACCAGTGCTGAGCAGTGTATGTGTGGCGGTCAGCGACCCAAGGCTGACTGCCAGTGCCAGGACCAGTAAACCAGTGCTGAGCAGTGTATGGGTGGCGGTCAGCGACCCAAGGCTGACTGCTAGTGCCAGGACCAGTAAACCAGTGCTGAGCAGTGTATGGGTGGCGGTCAGCGACCCAAGGCTGACTGCTGGTGCCAGGACCAGTAAACCAGTGCTGAGCAGTGTATGGGTGGTGGTCAGCGACCCAAGGCTGACTGCTAGTGCCAGGACCAGTAAACCAGTGCTGAGCAATGCATGAGCTGCAGTGGTCAGCGACCCAAGGCTGACTGCTAGTGCCAGGACCAGTAAACCAGTGCTGAGCAATGCATGAGCTGCAGTGGTCAGCGACCCAAGGCTGACTGCTAGTGCCAGGACCAGTAAACCAGTGCTGAGCAATGCATGAGCTGCAGTGGTCAGCGACCCAAGGCTGACTGCTAGTGCCAGGACCAGTAAACCAGTGCTGAGCAATGCATGAGCTGCAGTGGTCAGCGACCCAAGGCGGACTGCTAGCGCCAGGACCAGTAAACCAGTGCTGAGCAATGCATGCGCTGCAGTGGTCAGCGACCCAGGGCGGACTGCTAGTGCCAGGACCAGTAAACCAGTGCTGAGCAATGCATGAGCTGCAGTGGTCAGCGACCCAAGGCTGACTGCTAGTGCCAGGACCAGTAAACCAGTGCTGAGAAATGCATGAGCTGCAGTGGTCAGCGACCCAAGGCGGACTGCTAGCGCCAGGACCAGTAAACCAGTGCTGAGCAATGCATGCGCTGCAGTGGTCAGCGACCCAGGGCGGACTGCTAGTGCCAGGACCAGTAAACCAGTGCTGAGCAATGCATGAGCTGCAGTGGTCAGCGACCCAAGGCTGACTGCTAGTGCCAGGACCAGTAAACCAGTGCTGAGAAATGCATGAGCTGCAGTGGTCAGCGACCCAAGGCTGACTGCTAGCGCCATGACCAGTAAACTAGTGCTGAGCAGCGCATGAGTGGCGGCCAGCGACCCAGGGCTGACTGCTAGCGTCAGGACCAGCGACCCAGGGCAGTCAAGACCCTTCTACACCTCCATGTGGTGATCCTGGATAACAGGCTGCAACAGAGCAGACTGGCTAAAGAAAAGAGATCGAAGAGGGAAGGCTCACAGGGTAGCCTAAAATGTCATGCTGAAGTCGGATATGTCGGTGCAAATATGGCAGTCAAGCTGTAAACTACGACGCAACGTATTCCGTTCTCTGGACTACACCCGGTTACTTGCAAAACATTTTCAGGGCTTGGTAGTGGGAGTTTCAGAATGTACAACGAAGAATAACACTAGCAGAAGAATATTCTTATAAGAGAGGGAGATATGTTTAAACTTCGAGGGAGCCAGTTGTAATCAAGTAATGTAAACATCGAGGTAGCCAGTTGTAATCAAGTAATGTAAACATCGTGACAGACAGTTGTAATCAAGTAATGTAAACATCGAGGTAGCCAGTTGTAATCAAGTAATATAAACATCGTGACAGACAGTTGTAATCAAGTAATGTAAACATCGTGACAGACAGTTGTAATCAAGTAATGTAAACACCGTGACAGACAGTTGTAATCAAGTAATATAAACATCTAGGCGCAGCCAGTTGTAATCAAGTAATGTAAACATCGAGGTAGCCAGTTGTAATCAAGTAATGTAAACATCGTGACATACAGTTGTAATCAAGTAATGTAAACATCGAGGTAGCCAGTTGTAATCAAGTAATGTAAACATCGTGGCAGACAGTTGTAACCAAGTAATGTAAACATCCAGGTAGCCAGTTGTAATCAAGTACTGTAAACATCGTGACAGACAGTTGTAATCAAGTAACGTAAGTTTGTGACAACGATCAGAAGAAACGTATTTATCTGCACTCGGGAAACAAATATAACTAACAACAGACAAGAACTTAATAGGTAATCTAGAATTCGACACCGGACCTCCATACGACTGAGACGCCTTGCCACAAGAGAGAGATGAGCTAAGGTACTAGACTAACGTGGCACCAAAAAAAGGTGTCAATCTAGTCAAACCGTTCATCATTCAACACTTACAACTTTGGAATATAGGCCGAGCTCGATCCAGACATATTCTAGACTCCATTACTTCCTAACTTTCCTAAGCATAGACCGTACATTCCTTAACTGCTTGTCTCGCTGGGAGACACATAAGGAACAGTGATAGTTTCGAATTAACGATACGGGTATGCAAGGGCATATGTTTGAACTTCGGAGCAGCGAATTGTAAACAAAGAATGTTTGTTCATGACAACGATCACAAGACAGACATGAACTTGGAACTGGGTCAGAAAGGGAAGTAATAAGAGGCCGGAAACTCGAATACAGGATATCATTTTAACTGTTGTTGTTCGTCATGCAGATAAATATTTGTCTTGTGATAGTTGTAACTACGAAATATTTGTTATTCTTGTAAAGGTACTGGAACCCGAAAATTGGGCAGGTTTCACAAAATAAAATGTGTCGGGAATGTAATTATACTCAAGTCAAGTCATTCAGTAACCTGGGGAAGTCGTTGGGGCACACGCGAAGACACCCCCCACTATCTAGGCTACACGCTTCGACTAAAGTGAAATGTGGATGGGGCTAGCAATGTCATCGTGTAAAACTCATTTCTATACAAACCAGCACTGTAAAAGCATGTAATATGCTTTGGCATAGACTTTCCAAAGATGACACCTATAGTGGTAACCCTATACTCCCGATGGAGCGAGAAAGGGACAGGAGAATCTACTTGCACTTTTAGACTCTCTTAAGTAATTATTTATGGAAGTTACACAGATCTGCAGCATGTCCAGTGCCTTCATGGCTACAGATCTGCAGCATCGTCTTCCCATCATGTCCAGTGCCTTCAGGACTGCAGATCTGCAACATCGTCTTCCCATCATGTCCAGTGCCTTCATGGCCGCATACACACGTTATTTGAGTATCAGCGGTGCTTGATCGACTGACTTACTGCATTTCACCAGGTCTCCAAAGAGAATGTCCTTGGGCATTGGATTACACGCCGATAGCTTGACCAAGCCATCGTCGTATAAGAAGATTGTGCCTGCTTGGGTGGGAAACATGAGCGTGTCCCTCCATGGTACGCCAAGGATGGATCAGATGTGTCCTAGATGGAAGAAAGGTGTTAAGCCTTCGTTCATGGTGCGCAAATATGTGCGCAAATGTCGCTGCTTGTAAGAACTGCCGAAAGACATTTGCACCGTAAACCTTGACCTTGGTCTTAGTTATTCCTTGCAAATAAAAATACAAAAACATAAAAGAAAAGAAATGACATTCTCGTAGTCGAGAAGAAAGAGATAAAATAAAAAACCATACTGCCATTTTCATTTTCATAGAGAAGATAAGCACAGGCAGAAACCTTCAAAGCACAGATCTTACTGGACACTTTTATAGCGCTTTGATCGATCGCTTGGCGGCCTACAGATCTCCACACAATCAGCATTAATGTGAGCCCGTGTAGCGGCGGCTAACGGGTTATTAACTCTTCATAGTTCCCCACAGTCATTATCTTGTTATTCTTGTTTGTCTTTTTTTCATATTCTCTTTGTCATCGATATTTCTTTTTATATTCGTTACGTTTTAGAAGGGAGAGAAGAGAAATCAGTGTCAGGTGGAACTGATCAAGGTGGGAGAGAAGAGTAGTCAGGTCCAGGTGAGATATACTGATCAAGGTGGGAGAGAAGAGTAGTCAGGTCCAGGTGAGATATACTGATTAAGGTGGGAGAGAAGAGTAATCAGGGTCAGGTGAAACATACTGGTCAAGGTGCGAGAGTAGAGTAATCAGGGTCAGGTGAAACATACTGGTCAAGGTGCGAGAGTAGAGTAATCAGGGCCAAATTAAACATACTGGTCAAGGTGGGAGAGAAGAGTAATCAGGGACAGGTGAAACATAATGATCAATGTGGGAGAGAAGAGTAGTCAAGTCCAGGTGAGATATACTGATTAAGGTGGAAGAGAAGAGTAATCAGGGTCAGGAAACATACTGGTCAAGACTCCACCTCACGCTCTCGTTCGTGCTCCTGGAACAGGTTGTGTCAAAGCAACCTTTCCAACGAGGTGGGGATCGACACTGTAATCCTTATACTGGATATCCTACTGAGGATACTTGCATTGCAATGCAACCAGGAATACTCTGTATCTCCTATTTCTTGTCGGCCTCGGAATGTAAGCAGAGCAACTGTAACCCGCTATCCTTAGAAAAGTCGCGAAGCGTTAATTCGCCACGATCTGGTTCGACAAGTTTTCACGGAAAAGTTTTCACATCGAAGGATGATATTCACATCAAATCAATAGCTCACTTAGGTAATCAATGAATGGATCAAATTTCTACCGCTAAGAGTATTGGTCTTCATCTAACACACGCCAAGCGTATCATCTGCTGCCGCTCTGACATCTGCACTGCTTCCCGCCATCTTCATGTCTGCTTGATGTTCCCTTCGCCAAGTATGTCTTCCGTCAGTACCTACAGAACTGCCCTTCTGGATACAGAACAGTGACGTTTGGGCGACAACTTCCGCGTCTTTACCAACTCGAACACCTTCCTTGGCTGTCTTGTTTCACTTCTAGCTTCCTGTTCCGTTACACATGTTCACATTAGTGACCCTCGTCATCATCATCATCTTCTTCTTCTTCTTCTTTTTCTTCTTCTTCTTCTTCTTCTTCTTCTTCTTCTTCTTCTTGGTTATCAAACTCTCGCTATCAAACCCTGAAAAGTGCTTTGCAAGTAGCAGGATGTGGTCAGGAGAACGGAACGCGTTGTGTCGTAGTTTACAAGTTGACTGCGATATTTGCACCATTCGGTCTGACACATCCGACTTCAGCAAGCATATTTGGGTACCGTGTTAGCCTTCCCTCTTCGTCCCCTTCTCCGTAGCAAGTCTGCTCTGTTGCAGCATGTTATCCAAATCACTCGTGGAGGTGTAGAAAAGTTTTGGCAGCTTTAGGTCGCTGATCGTGACGCCAACAGTCGACTTTGATTCGGTGACCCTGACGTTAACAGTCGACTTTAGTTCGCTGGCCCTGACGCTAACAGTCGACTTTTGGTTGCTGACCGTGACGCCAACAGTCGACTTTGGTTCGCTGGCCCTGACACTAGCAGTCGACTTTGGTTCGCTGCAGCTCATGCATAGCTCAACATCTTGATCCGAAGGACGTTGTACCATTTCAACTCCAACATGGGTATCGATACTGGTATATGCATTGACATTTAAGTAACTTGGTTTCATGTTTGACTTGGCATATCGGTAATTTTTCTCCATGTGACATCTTCTTCACGTACAGAAAGGATACTTGCATGTTTGAATCACGGCGGAGACCAGGATGTTTTTCCCGTGGATCGTCTAAAAAAAATTATTCTGATCTCTGGGTAGTGGGATCGGACTTCCGTGTTCAGTATCGAGTACGTTAAAAATCTCTTGGCAGTTGGAAATCGAAAATAGTAGGCTTAACGGCCGATACTCGGACAAAATTCAAGTTAAGAATCTACCCAAGTTATTTGTACCTTTCCCAGGTGGTTTGTTAAGACAAGCTATAGATGGCACCTAACTAGACGAGAGTCTACTTAGCTGTAGTGTTTTAGTCTATTAAAATTGTTAAGCCACACTTTAAGAAACTGGCCTACAGTGTCTCGAAGAGAGAAGAATTCGTGGTGACTTAATACAGGTTTATAAGATGATCAGAGGAATCGATAAATTAGACTATAACAAGTTTTTTTAAATACAGCCACCTACAATAACACGAGGGCATAGCTACAAGCTGATTAAAGAGAGGTCCAGGTTAGATATTAGGAAATATTTTTTTAGTCAGAGAGTGGTGTCTGCTTGGAATGCATTGCCAGGGGAGGTAGTGGAGGCAGTGACAGTTAATGCATTTAAGAATAAACTGGATGCGCATAGCTTTTAGAGCAAGGTGATGTAAATGTAACTGGTTGTATACAGACTCTGCAGGGTCTTCTAAACCAGTATAAAGACGTTAAGTTAAGTTAAGTTAAGATTCTGTAGAGCCTTCTAAACCAGCATAAAGACGCTAAGTTAAGTTAAAACTACTGTACTGTAAAACTGATATAGTGAAACACATTACAAAGAGAAACACACGCGCATCCATACACTGGCCAACACGCCTTGATATCAACTAATGAACAACGGTCTAGGGTGGAAAGTTACGTGCGAAGGCAAACCTTTAATCAAGCAAATAACGGAAGTTCTTTGATGCAGTTGTTGCTTTTTAACGCTTTCGACTTTTATTGGTGTGTCTTGTTCTTGTTGATATTATTGTTCAGCTGGGTGTTAGGAAAACATCAAATTCTTGTTGGCGTGCAAACTTTATTTCCATTTGTAAAATTCCCTGTTACAATTGCATCAACTGGTTATTATCTTATTCGTTTACGAACTTATTTGTCTTTTGGGGGTCTTTATCAGTGAATTTTACCGATCGAAATGATGAAAGCTTCAGACAAATGTTCTAAGTTGTGCATCCTCATTTCTTCTTGTTTATCTACTCGTTTCTGTCCCATCTACATTTGGTCATCCTTTGGTAACTAGTTACCACATGATTAAACTAATACAGCTCATACTGCTTTCTTAATCTCCAAACTTCTTGTGCCAATCCAACAATGTATTAACAAACTTCATGCGCCAATTCAAAAATGTATTAACAAACTTCATGCACCAATCCAACAATGTATTAACAAACTTCATGCGCCAATCCAACAATGTATTAACAAACTTCATGCGCCAATCCAACAATGTATTAACAAACTTCATGCGCCAATCCAACAATGTATTAACAAACTTCATGCGCCAATCCAACAATGTATTAACAAACTTCATGCGCCAATCCAACAATGTATTAACAAACTTCATGCGCCAATCCAACAATATATCCACAAACTTCTTGTGCCAATACAAAAATGTATTAACAAACTTCATGCGCCAATTCAAAAATGTATTAACAAACTTCATGCGCCAATCCAACAATGTTTTAACAAACTTCATACGCCAATCCAACAATGTGTTCACAAACTTCGCTTATTGACTCCTCAAATAAGGTAGCAGCCATTACTATCTGGCCAGACATTTGGCTACATACAGTCCACATTGATTGCTGTCAGTCCCTGCATGCTTCAGGCATATCCTCGATAGCTTGCAAGCTGTTGTAGGCACGCCAACATTCTCTCACAGTTGGCCAGTTTCCACGATCTATAGACTCGGCCATTTGTGCTAATGTGCACCGGAAATGATATAGGCCGGATGTTCAAATAGGCCTCTGATTCATTGGTTTGGAAAGTCAGGCAAGAGGAAGTTGTGGACGGAAGATTTAATTAGACAATATCTTATTAAGTCATCCAGGTTAGTTGGGTTATCTGGTGCGTTATCTAGAATCATCAACAATTCTTTGTGCTCCAGTTGATTTCTCCCAAAATATTTCATAGATATCCAGCAAACGGTTCTTAAGACACTGTTTTAGTGACCAAGCCTCTAGTTGGAGAGCCAAACAATGGGGCAATTAGATGTTATTTAGCCTTACATAGCTCTATGTGTCTCAGTATGAGAGATGAGTAGTCTTTCATATCCCTATGTGTCTCAGTATGAGATGAGTAGTATTTCATAGTTCAGTATCAGTATGAGAGATGAGTAGTATTTCATAGTTCAGTATCAGTATGAGAGTTGAGTAGTATTTCATAGTTCAGTATCAGTATGAGAGTTGAGTAGTATTTCATAGTTCAGTATCAGTATGAGAGTTGAGTAGTATTTCATATCCCTCTGTGTCTCAGCATGCGAGTTGAGTAGCCTTTCATGCTTTGTCACAGCCTACTGAACAAGCAAATACCTCCAGTCTGGGAGCTATGCTTCATCTTCTTTCCTTCTCAAACTCCCGCTACCAAGTCCTGAACGTTCTCAATCTCCCGCTACCAAGTCCTGAACGTTCTCAATCTCCCGCTACCAAGTCCTGAACGTTCTCAATCTCCCGCTACCAAGTCCTGAACGTTCTCAAACTCCCGCTACCAAGTCCTGAACGTTCTCAATCTCCCGCTACCAAGTCCTGAACGTTCTAAAACTCCCGCTACCAAGTCCTGAACGTTCTCAATCTCCCGCTACCAAGTCCTGAACGTTCTCAATCTCCCGCTACCAAGTCCTGAACGTTCTCAATCTCCCGCTACCAAGTCCTGAACGTTCTCAAACTCCCGCTACCAAGCCCTGAACATTCTAAAACTCCCGCTACCAAGCCCTGACCCTTCTCAAGCCGCAACCAAGTCATGAAAAGTGTTCTGCAAGAAGCATGATGTAGTACAGAGAACGGAATGCGTTGTATCGTAGTTTACAACTCGACTGCGACTTTTACACCTTTTGGTCCGACACATCCAACTTCAGTATGACATTTTTTGAGTACCGGGTTAGCCTTCCTTTTTCCTTCTCTCCTTCCCATGTAGTCTGCTCTGTTGCAGTCTATTATCCAGAATCACCCCGTGGAGGTGTAGATGAGTCTTGGCAGGTCATGGTCGCTTACAATGACGCTAGCGGTCAGCTTTGGGTCGCTGGCCTTGGCTCTTGGCGGAGAAATGTTCGTGATACGATACTGTAATTTATTTGTAATAGATTGTGACAGAGTCATGGGTCCCAAGGGTTTTTTGTTTCCTCACAGTTCCAGAATCTCGAGCTGGAAGAATGCATCTTCGATTCCCACCTGTAGACAAACAGGCAAACATGTGAGCTCCATGTGCGCTGACACGGGGATGTATCAAGACGAGTCGTTGCGTTCAGCAGGCACATCGAAGGAAAAGATCGCAGACACTAAGGTTGGCCGAGTGGTCGTTCCGAGGTAGGAAAATAGAGAGGTTTCTCAAAGCGAGGTAGCTAGCAGAAAAACTCTGATCAGAGATCGGTCAGTGGAAATGCCACAAACGGTTATCGGGCCTGTAGAGTTAGAGGCGGGACCAGTCCTGCTATAACATAAAAGCTATTCAATCAGAAAGAAATATATATAAGGATGACACAATAAAAGCAGCTGTCGGGGAATAAATGGGTGAGTGACATGAAGTATCGATGAAGGCATATAATGCATGAAGATTTAATCAACTTGATAAAAGTGACGTAAAAAGGAATAATAAGTAAGATCTGAGTGACAGTCCTTAAAATATATGGGGTGTTACTGAAAGTAAGATGTAGGCAAGATGTCAGACCGAGGGAGACTATAGAGAGGGGGGATGGGAGAAACCCATGAAAGGAAGATTACACAAGAACAGCAGAAAGTGTGCGGAAGACAAGCAGAGCCAGATGGAGAAGTAGAGCCATTACAGGTGAGGACCAGAAGCGTGATACGGTGAAGTGGGACGGTTCAAGAGATATGGATCGAGCAGCGGGGCTTAGAGATAGAAGAAACTGAGAGGGCGCTGGCTGCAGTATGCGAGAAGCAGTTGTGGAAGTATCACATCCGAGGAAACCAGTCGCCGAAGGCAGATGCTACAACATTTGAGCGTGCAGTTACTGATGGCAGGTACAACATTTGAGCGTGCAGTTACTGAAGGCAGATACAACATTTGAGCGTGCAGTTACTGAAGGCAGATACAACATTTGAGCGTGCAGTTACTGAAGGCAGATACAACATTTGAGCGTGCAGTTACTGAAGGCAGATACAACATTTGAGCGTGCAGTTACTGAAGGCAGATACAACATTTGAGCGTGCAGTTACTGAAGGCAGATACAACATTTGAGCGTGCAGTTACTGAAGGCAGATACAACATTTGAGCACGCAGTTAGTGAAGGCAGATACAACATTTGAGCGTGCAGTTACTGAAGGCAGATACAACATTTGAGCGTGCAGTTACTGAAGGCAGATACAACATTTGAGCGTGCAGTTACTGAAGGCAGATACAACATTTCAGCGTGCAGTTGATCAAGTAGATACTGAAGTATTGAAACAGTTATTGAAAGGGATAGAGAAAAACATATACTAATTAGATAGATATTGGGAGAAACAGTAGATTGGTCCTGCCTCATCAGACTAACACATAGAAACCTGGGTTAATTAGAGTACGGGGGCTAATATCTGTGCCACTTGTACGAGCTCCCTGATTAAGCTGTTGATAGTCAGAACATACGACATGTGCCAAGGCTTTTGAAATTTATTGTTTAACTATTCACTTGAGAATTGTTTGTTTTGTGACTAACATTAAATTAACAGTCAGTTTTGTGATCGCCATCGTCTTGAATTTGAGGAATTTAAAGAACAGAGAGAAAGAGAGGATGAGAGAGAAAGAGAGGGTGAGAGAGAAAGAGAGGGTGAGAGAGAAAGAGAGGGTGAGAGAGAAAGACAGAACTGTGACACACAGGAGGTTGGGATCATGATTGCCCCCTGAGATACTAGGTTCGGGAATCTATAAGATTGGATTGTACACGAGGGTGTGAAGTTATGTGATGTTCTACTTTTAAAAAATACTAAATGATCTTTCAGATGTCAATGGGACATTTTTGCCAGCATATAAAATATTTGGTTTCTGTTCTGTTACTAAAACCGAAGTCTGGTCATCCCCTCTAATGCTTTCGTCAGTAGAGACTCGGTCATTCCACTGGATCGCAAAAAATCCGTCTTTGGCAGAGTATGTCTTCAATGTTCATCCGATCTCCTTACAGAATAGCCCAGATTTCGGTACCGTACCCAGATTATGTCAATGTGTACCTTGGGTGTCAGTGACAGCTCCTGCTGGCTCCAGACTAAACACACAAAAAACATTAAGTGAAACTAAATTATAAATGGTCAGGTACCGCACTGAAACTAAAACAAAAACGAAACCTATGTTACGACCAATAGGTTTTAATCAGAGACAACGGACAACAACAACAATGAACTAGCGAATCATTGAAGAAGGGATTAACATAAATTGGGAATGTGAAATATATAAATGCGAAAATAGGGTACTGAACTGAGAAAACGTGATATGGCTTCTCTTAAACATGGTGTAGAATACCCTACACTGATGCAGGATGTTGTACAGAGGCGGCAGACAGATCGACTCGTGAAATTATGTCTGGGTGTCTTCTTGGATCACTATATCTCCCCAACAAATAGTCCATAACAGTTTCAAAATATTTGTGTTTCCTTTTTGTGTTGGCATATGACATATGTGTCCCTAGATCCCCCCTCTGCCAACCTCCTCCCGTCAGGGCACATATTGTTGTTGTGTTATATACTTTGTGGTACTCATTCAACTTGTCTATGGGGCAGGGTGATTTAATATCATAAAACATCAGCCACTACCAGGAGTATGAAGTCTTAAAGACTTTATTATGCTTGATATAGAAGATACGGCCCTTAGAGAATAAGACGCGTGTTATAATACGCTGCTTCCTGAGGTTAAGGGATAAGCTTTTTTCCCTGTACTCGCTTTTTCTAAATGCCAGTTATCAGGAGTTGATCTGCTACTGGTGGATTAACTAATGCATGCCTGTTAGCATCAAACATGGCCGGGTATTAGCAACGATTAGAGGGATTCTCCCAAAAACAGGCCAACAAGAACGTCACAGAAAAGATTTGGGCTAATCCAAGTCGTAAATTGAAGACAAAAAAAAAAAAAATTGTCAACAGACCTTATCTTGTAAATAATTCAAAGGCGGGCTTTGGGAATTGTCGAATTTTGTTAATACTGGACGGTTGAGAACATTTCTGTGGGCGTGGATATTATTAAATATTATGCTGTCCTCTAAAGACAAATTTAAAGTCACATTCTACTGGTTTAATGAACTAGACTTTTGAAATAACAAACACATTTAAAGTCACATTCTACTGGTTCAATGAACTAGACTTTTGAATAAACAAACAAATTTAAAGTCACATTCTACTGGTTTAATGAACTAGACTTTTGAATAAACAAACAAATTTAAAGTCACATTCTAATGGTTCAATGAACTAGACTTTTGAATAAACAAACAAATTTAAAGTCACATTCTACTGGTTCAATGAACTAGACTTTTGAATAAACAAACAAATTTAAAGTCACATTCTACTGGTTCAATGAACTAGACTTTTGAATAAACAAACAAATTTAAAGTCCCATTCTACTGGTTTAATGAACTAGACTTTTGAATAAACAAACAAATTTAAAGTCACATTCTACTGGTTCAATGAACTAGACTTTTGAATAAACAAACAAATTTAAAGTCACATTCTACTGGTTCAATGAACTAGACTTTTGAATAAACAAACAAATTTAAAGTCCCATTCTACTGGTTTAATGAAATAGACTTTTGAATAAACAAACAAATTTAAAGTCCCATTCTACTGGTTTAATGAACTAGACTTTTGAATAAACAAACAAATTTAAAGTCACATTCTACTGGTTCAATGAACTAGACTTTTGAATAAACAAACAAATTTAAAGTCACATTCTACTGGTTCAATGAACTAGACTTTTGAATAAACAAACAAATTTAAAGTCACATTCTACTGGTTCAATGAACTAGACTTTTGAATAAACAAACAAATTTAAAGTCACATTCTACTGGTTCAATGAACTAGACTTTTGAATAAACTACTGCTGCTATTTCCCTTTCATGTTGGCTTTGTTTTCTAACAGTAAAGTAAAGATCCCGTTCACATATCAATATGGCATATTGGGAACATGGTGTTAGGCCACTGTTTAATTTGACCAACCCCACACCAGGGTGGATGTGGTCAACATCACACCGGTCGTCTTTACTTTCCAACATTATTCTGGAACAAAATTTTGAGGATGGGTCGACCCCATGATCCGTTTGGCGATCAGACAAAATCCAGCTCCAACTCAGAACCGATCCATGGTCACTCTG
Source organism: Ariolimax columbianus (assembly GCA_036924085.1). NCBI lineage: Eukaryota > Metazoa > Mollusca > Gastropoda > Stylommatophora > Arionidae > Ariolimax > Ariolimax columbianus. Next base: position 4,232,109 of record JAVGWX010000011.1, on the reverse strand, counting down.
ATGGAAAACCAATGTGCTAGATAGACAGATATACAGTCACTCTCTCTCTATACATAAATATTTATATATATATATATATATATATATATATATATATATATATATATAGATAGATAGATAGATAGACAGATCGATAGATAGATAGATAGATAGATAGATAGATAGATAGATAGATAGATAGATAGATAGATAGATAGATAGATAGATAGATAGATAGATAGAGATAAATATACAGATATATAGATGGATGGATAGATATATAGAAAGATAGATTAGATAGATAGATAGATAGATAGATAGATAGATAGATAGATAGATAGATAGATAGATAGATAGATAGATAGATAGATAGATAGATAGATAGATAGATTAGCCGAATACGTCAGAAAAGAAGGAAGAAGATGTAAGACCAAATGAAGAGATACGGTTGATAAAAAAAACAGAAAAAAAAACAAATAAGAGAAATAGCAAATACATTAACGGATATAAAATAACAGAAATGTTCTGTTAGAAAAAGAATAAATGATTTGAAGAATTCTCGCGAGATCGTTAAAAGTTACGTGAATAGACGAGATGAAACGTTGCATGGCCGGAAATCTATAACTGAAAGGCTGAAACAAGTCAGGACCGATAACTGAGTTTTCATGTAGGGAGGATCCTTGCGTTCTGTCTCGTCTCTGATGTCCCGGGTGTCTGTGTGGGTGAGGGAGGTACGTGGCGTGTCTGTGTGAGTGAGGGAGGTACGTGGCGTGTCTTGGCAGTTGGTTCGTTACGTGGGAGGATACAGTTACGTGTGGAGGGGGTACAGGTGGGTGAATTGGTGTGATAGAGACTGGAGAATGGGGAGGGAGGGAGGGAAATGTAGAGGGGACAGAAAGGGAGGCGGTAAGAGAGAGAGATAGAGTGGCGGAAGGAGGTGTGGAGAGAGGGAGAGGAGAGCAGAAAGGGAGACGGCAAGAGAGGCACAGAATGTGGAAGGAAAAGAGGGTAGGGGAGAAGGAAACAGAGAAATAGGGGAACGAGGAAGTACAGAAATAGCGAGAGTGCTAGTGAGCGAGGAGAGGAATGTGGAAAGAGAAATGGAACGGTTGAAATGAGTGGGAGGAATTAGAGAACAGAAGAGGCGACAAGAGAAGGGAGTAAGAATTTGACAAAAAAGAGGGGAGAGACAGAGGAGATGGAAGAATGGATAGATTAATAGATGGATGGATGAATTGGGGATTGGATGGATGGATGAATGGATTGATGACTGGAACGCAATTTTTTACAAATTTATGTTCCTTTCATTTTCTTCCGCGCTGTAACCAGATTTATGGTTAGATTAATAAATAGATTGATGGTTAGATTAATAAATAGATTGATGGTTAGATTAATAAATATATTGATGGTTAGATTAATAAATAGATTGATGGTTAGATTAATAAATAGATTGATGGTTAGATTAATAAATAGATTGGTGGTTAGATTAATAAATAGATTGATGGTTAGATTAATAAATAGATTGGTGGTTAGATTAATAAATAGATTGATGGTTGGGTGGATAAATGAATGGATTGATGGATGGGTGGATAAATGAATGGATTGATGGATGGGTGGATAAATGAATGGATTGATGGTTGGGTGGATAAATGAATGGATTGATGGTTGGGTGGATAAATGAATGGATTGATGGATGGGTGGATAAATGAATGGATTGATGGATGGGTGGATAAATACATTGATAATTGGATGGAAGAATGAATGGATTGATGACTGGATGATACATTAATTGATGGTTAAACTAATAAATAGATTGATGGTTGGATGGATAAATGAATGGATTAATTGATAAATAAATTGATAATTGGATGGATGAACACATATATTGAGTTATGGATCATACATAGATTGAAGGTTACATGAATATATAGATTGAGGGTTGGATGGATAAATGAATGGATTAATGGATAAATAGATTTATAATTGGATAGATAAATGAATGGATTGGTGGTTGGATGGATGAATTAATGGATTGATTGATGGATGAATAGATGAATGAATTGATGGTTAAATGGATAGATGAATGGAAGATTGATGAACGGATTGATAGTTGGATGAATGAATGAATGGATTCATGGCTGGATGATACATAGATCGATGGTTAAATGAATAAATAGATTGAAGGTTGGATGGATAAATGCATGGATTAATGGATCAATAGATTGATAATTGGATGAATTAATGGATTGATTGATGGATGAATGGATAGATAGGTGAATGGATTAATAGTTGGAATGGATAGATGAAAGTATGGATGAATGGATACATTGATGACTGGATGGATGTATGAATAGATGAATTTATGACTGGATGAATGTATGAATAGATAAATTGATGACTGGATGGATGTGTATGAATAGATGAATTTATGACTGGATGAATGTATGAATATATGAAGTTATGACTGGATGAATGTATGAATATATGAATTTATGACTGGATGAATGTATGAATATATGAAGTTATGACTGGATGAATGTATGAATATATGAAGTTATGACTGGATGAATGTATGAATATATGAAGTTATGACTGGATGAATGTATGAATAGATGAATTGATGACTGGATGGATGTATGAATAGATGAATTTATGACTGGATGGATGTATGAATAGATGAATTTATGACTGGATGAATGTATGAATAGATAAATTGATGACTGGATGGATGTATGAATAGATGAATTTATGACTGGATGAATGTATGAATAGATGAATTTATGACTGGATGGATGTATGAATAGATGAATTTATGACTGGATGGATGTATGAATAGATGAATGTATGACTGGATTGATGGATGAATAGATAGATGAATAAATGAGTTGGTATTTGGCTGGTCTGGTAGAATTATTATATTGAACTTAAGGATTGCAGTGGGAGGTGGTGGTGGTGTATTCAGCTGGCAGACCGGATCCAGCCCTGACGGCCGTAGTTTGGGGCACCCTGTAATAGGGCCACTTTTACCAACCAAGATGGGGAACTGAGACGAAAGTCCAGTCAAGGAAAACATACTGACCAGTCCGTCGAGATAGGGTCAGGCGCAATACACTGACCAAGACCACAGTCTCTCTTCCATGTAAGGTTCCCTGGAAACAGGCTGTTTTCATGACAGCCTGGCTAACGAGGTGGGGGATCAAGGCGATCCCTATAGTAGTGAGCGATACGCAGATCAAGCCAAACATAATATAACCGCTTGGAGGATCCTGACCCACTTTCATCAACATACTCGGGATGCGAAAAAAGCTACTACAACCTCCCACTTAACGTCCTTTTCGAGGCGTACGAAAAAGTTAAACCTACTCATTATGTGCATTAAACAACAACAACCTACCAAGATGTTGCAAAATGCGAATAAACAAGGTTGTGCATGGTTATAGCATTCTCATCAGATTTCTACAGAAACAACCAGTCTCTTATCTGGTCCTAGATTGAACTGAGAGGAGCACTGTTATTAAAGTTTTTTGCCTTTTTTCAGTTCGGTGAGTCCAAAATATCACCCTCTGGTCATTCCCCGTTTAGCTGCGATCGGCTTATCAGGCCTTCTCCTACAATGTACGTACGCCTTCCTGGCTAGTCACTTCCGCTCGCTTGATTCTCCCGCTAGTGATCTGACTGCCATGTCTCTTTCATGTCCTATCTGGTTAAAGATATACTTATTAGTGCGTTTATATTTATATTTTATACATTTACCTCTGTCACTCCATGTCTCTACTTGTGTGTGTGATTAGTTTTTTTAAATATTGTTGTCCCCGGGGAAGGCTTTTTGGTGTAGTCGTAGGTTGCGTGTCTGTTCTCAGCCTAGCTCGGTATGCGGGCACACACATACAGGTTTTCTTTTACACATTTTTATGATAAGAGTGTCTCATCTCGCGACAGTTTTACACATGATAAGAGTGTCTCATCTCGCAACAGTTTTACACATGATTATAGTGTCTCATCTCGTGACAGTTTTACACATGATTATAGTGTCTCATCTCGCGACAGTTTTACACATGATTATAGTGTCTCATCTCGCGACAGCTTTACGCATGATTATAGTGTCTCATCTCACGACAGTTTTACACATGATAAGAGTGTCTCATCTCGTGACAGTTTTACACATGATTATAGTGTCTCATCTCGCGACAGTTTTACTCATGATTATAGTGTCTCATCTCGCGACAGTTTTACACATGATAAGAGTGTCTCATCTCGTGACAGTTTTACACATGATTATAGTGTCTCATCTCATGACAGTTTTACACATGATTATAGTGTCTCAGCTCGTGACAGTTTTACACATGATTATAATATCTCATCTCGTGACAGTTTTACACTGAATTAGTTCTATTTCTAGTCAGTTTTACACTTGGTTAGAATGTTCCTTTTCATGCTCCAACAGGAGCATGGTGTCAATACCGTGTCTTACCACCTTGCAGGAAGTAGAGGTCAAGTCATTCTATCTGCACTGAGTTTCTGTGGGGGTGGGGTG
>JAVGWX010000011.1:4205096-4222596 GCA_036924085.1 Ariolimax columbianus | reverse complement strand
GCGAACTCTTTATTAATGTGTGTCTTCATTGTCAATTAGTAACAGCTGATATAATAAAATGAAAAGAATTAACAACTGTAATTATCATCAGAAACATGCCAGCCCCCTCTCGAGCATAGGTCTTAATATATATGCAGGTAAAGTCATCAAATGTTGACCTGGCTATATCTGTTGAAGTTTCTCGGGCTTAACGTTTCTACAGATTGGGTTAACCATCCCCATATTCAACCCTCCTCACACGACATGCCTACCCGTTACAGTGTCATTTTTCTTAGCACCCTGTTTCGGCCCCGGTGACACTCGAGTGGAACAGATATGTAAGTCCTGCCGAAGACGGATTGGTCAGACCGAAAGGTGCAAATATCGCAGTCAAACTGTAAACTAGCGACTTAACGCAAATCCGTTCTCCGGACTACATCCTGCTGCTTGCAAAGCCCTGTTCAGGGCTTAGTAGCGGGAGATTGAGAATGAACGCAGAAGAAGAAGAAGAAGAACAAGAAGAAGAAGAAGAAAAAGATATGTAAGTATTGCACCCGATAAGAATAAAGCGTTATTTAGTTTGAGGAGAAGTTGTCAGAGAACAGTCCGACAAAGAAAAGCAGAATTCACAAACTTAATTATTCTAATCTCTTCGTGAAAAACGTGCGTGCGTTGAGAAATTAGTCGATGATAAAAAAAGCTTGACTGAAGCCTGTGGACTTGGGCATGAGTTGGCTTGGCTTGGCTTCGTTCGTTCTCAATCTCCCGCTACTAAATCCTGAAAGGGCTTAAGTAGCAGAATGTAGTCCAGAGAATGGAATGCGTTGGGTCGTAGTTTACAGCTTGACTGCGATATTTGCACCTTTCGGTCCAATACATCTGACTTCAGCAAGCATTTTTTTAGTACTGGGTTAGCATTCCCTCTTCAATCCCTTCTCCCCAGCCAGTCTGCCCTGCTGCAGCCTGTTATCCAGGATCACCGCGTGGAGATGTAGAATGGTCTTGGCAGCTCTGGTTCACTGGCCCTGACGCTAGCAGTCAGCTATGGGTCGCTGACCACTGCAGCTCATGCGCTGCTCAGCATCTTGATCCCGGGCATGAATTAGATAAAGAGATTTTGTTGTCCATTTCACTTGTTATCTTCTTGCTTATAACTTAACTTAACGTCTTTATACCGGTTTAGAGGACTCTGCAAAGTTTGTAAACAACCAGTTTCATTTATTTTTACTTGCTCTAAACACTATATAGTATCTTGGACACTTTTTGTTCTGCAGTGAACTTTCTGTTATCAGTTTTTAACGTGTCTTACAACCAGTTTTGTGCAGTAAGTAAACTCAAATTTAATCAATGTCGTCTTTATAATTAGACAATTTTTCTGCTTTGAAAACATGTTCATGACGTCTTATATGGTATGAGACGTCTCATATTCTTGCTTAAACTTTATTGTTGCCAGTCACACACTACCATTACAACGTGAACCGCATTACACGGATTGATGCAAGGTTGAGGTCCCTGGAAGGAGGGTACACTTTGTCATTGACTTGGTCTACACTGATAACATAGACTAGGTCAGCACCCATGTCTGGCACTGATAACTAGATTAAGATCCATGCATGTTACTAATAACTAGGTCGGAAGTCATGCCTTTCCGTGATAACATAAACTAGGTCAGGAGCCATTCTTATCAGTGATAACAGAAACTAGGTCAGGAGCCATGCCTGTCAGTGATAACAGAAACTAGCTCAGGACCCATGCCTCTCACAGATTACAGAAACTAGGTCAAAACCCACGTCTGACAGTGAAAACTAGATCAGGACATGCATGTCAGTGATAACTAGGTCGGGATCCATGTCTGTCACTGATTACAGAAACTAGGTCATGGCCCATGCCTTTCAGTGATAACCAGATCAGGACCAATGCTTGTCAGTGATAACAATGTTAGGACTCGTGCCTGTCACTGATTATAGAAACTAGATCAGGACACGTGATTGTCACTAATAACTAGGTCAGGAACACGCCTGTCACTAAAAACTAGTTCATGACACATGCCTGTAACTAATAACTAGGTCAGGACACATGCATGTCACTGATAACTGACTCTCGACACATTCCTGTCCCTGATAACATGAACTAGGTCAGAACACATGCCCTCATGCCCGTCAGTGATAACTAGGTCAGGACCCATGCCTGTCACTGATATCATAAACTAGCTCAGAACTAATGCCTGCAACCGAGAACTAGGTCAGAGACCATTCCTGCCACTGATAAAACAACTAGATCAGGACCCACGCTCTGCCACCGAGAACTAGGTCAGGAGCCATGGCTGCCACTGATAACACAATTAGGTCAGGACCCATGTCTGCCACTTATAACACAACTAGGTCAGGACCCATGTCTGCCACTGATAACGCAACTAGGTCAGGAGCCATGGCTGCCACTGATAACACAACTAGGTCAGGACCCATGTCTGCCACTGATAACACAACTAGGTCAGGACCCATGTCTGCCACTGATAACACAACTAGGTCAGGACCCATGTCTGCCACTGATAACACAACTAGGTCAGGAGCCATGGCTGCCACTGATAACACAACTAGGTCAGGACCCATGTCTGCCACTGATACCACAACTAGGTCAGGACCCATTTCTGCCACTGAGAACAGAACAAGGTCAGGACCCATGTCTGCCACTGAGAACAGAACTATGTCAGGACCCATGTCTGCCACTTATAACACAACTAGGTCAGGACCCAAGTCTGCCACTGATAACGCAACTAGGTCAAGAGCCATGTCTGCCACTTATAACACAACTAGGTCAGGACCCATGTCTGCCACTGAGAACAGAACTAGGTCAGGACCCATGTCTGCCACTGATAACACAACTAGGTCAGGACCCATGTCTGCCACTGATAACACAACTAGGTCAGGAGCCATGGCTGCCACTGATAACACAACTAGATCAGGACCCATGTCTGCCACTTATAACACAACTAGGTCAGGACCCATGTCTGCCACTGAGAACAGAACTAGGTCAGGACCCATGTCTGCCACTGAGAACAGAACTAGGTCAGGACCAATGTCTGCCACTGAGAACAGAACTAGGTCAGGACCCATTTATGCCACTGAGAACACAACTAGGTCAGGACCAATGTCTGCCCCCGATAACACAACTAGGTCAGTACCCATGTCTGCCACTGAGAACAGAACTAGGTCAGGACCCATGTCTGCCACTGAGAACAGAACTAGGTCAGGACCCATGTCTGCCACTGAGAACAGAACTAGGTTAGGACCCATGTCTGCCACTGAGAACAGAACTAGGTCAGGACCCATGTCTGCCACTGAGAACAGAACTAGGTCAGGACCCATGTCTGCCACTGAGAACAGAACTAGGTCAGGACTCATGTCTGCCACTGAGAACAGAGAGATGGTATGGTACATGGTTGATCATTTGTCTTGTAATCTGAGCTGGAATATATGAATACCTAAATAACGAGCTCTGAGTGGCAGAGTGGTAAACAGCTTTCTTATCACAGCAGAGCACCTAGTTATCCCTGTTATCAACACGTCCCAGTCGACCCAGCTGTAAATAGACGTATGACACTGTCAGAGTAGAAAGTGCATCGAGAAAGGTAGATGGCTTCATAAAATAACTAACACCTAGTAAAATGAAATCTCTACTACTTCATCTTCGACAGCAGTGCGTGCTATGTAACTACCTGGACTTTTTGTAGCCGTGACAGTTGATATGTTCCTTATTTTTTAAGGTCTTGATTCTATCACCGCGTTCATTGTTTCATCTTCATTGAATGTTCCGTACATTTCCTTAAACAATCCAATCAGCAATTTTTTAGTTGAGCGAGTTTTAACACCTCTAACCACTCCACTTCCCCCCCCCCCCCCGCCCCCAATCTTCTACCCTCTCCCCTCAACCACTCCCCTCTACCACCTCTCCCCTCCCCCTCATAAATTGTATCTAATATGAGCGTCGAGATGCCTATGTGCATGAACATGAAGTGGATGCGTTCAGTTCTCTCGCTGCCTGTTTCCCTGCAAAGGTTTAGCAATCAGCGCTGAGTTTTGCTGCTGTTGTGAGCAGTTTGCGAGGTGATGCTTGTTGCTGCGCGTTATCAGTGGTAGCGTTACCCCCCTGGCGGTGGCGGTCACTTGTCGCGGAAGGGGGCACGCCAAATCTGGGCTCCACACCAGCAGACGTGGGGAAAAGCCATCACACTGGCTCTGTTGTCGATGTCGGCGTGTGGTGATGGATGATCATTCTGTTTCCTTATTGGTAAAGTATCACTTTATTAAATGTAATATAATGTGTTCATTGTGTTCTACTTCTTGTCCTCATTAAGTTCCAGCCGGAGCACATGTCCTCTACTAAAGTTAGTCCCCTTCAGGAAGCCTGCGTGATGTTACATGTTTTACATGATGAGAGAGCTGGCCTTGTTTAGACAATTGTTACGACATGTGCAGTAGGCAAATTCTTTCTTCAACATTATCAGACCTGACATCTACTCTCTCAGTATTGATGTTGTTGTATAGATATTAATGATGATGATTATTTCTCCTTTTTGATCCATGTTGTTGTTGCTATTGTTGTTGTTGTTGTTGTTGTTGTTGTTGTTCTTGGTGTTGGTGTCGTTGTTGTTGTTGTTCTTGGTGTTGTTGTTGTTGTTGTTCTTGGTGTTGTTGTTGTTTTTGTTCTTGGTGTTGTTGTTGTTGTTCTTGGTGTTGTTGTTGTTGTTCTTGGTGTTGGTGTTGTTGTTCTTGGTGTTGTTGTTGTTGTTGTTCTTGGTGTTGTTGTTGTTGTTCTTGGTGTTGTTGTTGTTGTTGTTGTTCTTGCTATTGTTGTTGTTATTGTTCTTGGTGTTGGTGTTGTTGTTCTTGGTGTTGGTGTTGTTGTTCTTGGTGTTGGTGTTGTTGTTCTTGGTGTTGGTGTTGTTGTTCTTGGTGTTGGTGTTGTTGTTCTTGGTGTTGGTGTTGTTGTTCTTGGTGTTGGTGTTGTTGTTCTTGGTGTTGGTGTTGTTGTTCTTGGTGTTGGTGTTGTTGTTCTTGGTGTTGGTGTTGTTGTTCTTGGTGTTGTTGTGCTTGGTATTGTTGTTGTTCTTGCTATTGTTGTTGTTGTTGTTCTTGCTATTGTTGTTGTTGTTGTTCTTGGTGTTGGTTTTGTTGTTCTTGGTGTTGGTGTTGTTGTTCTTGGTGTTGGTGTTGTTGTTCTTGGTGTTGGTGTTGTTGTTCTTGGTGTTGGTGTTGTTGTTCTTGGTGTTGGTGTTGTTGTTCTTGGTGTTGGTGTTGTTGTTCTTGGTGTTGTTGTGCTTGGTGTTGTTGTTGTTCTTGCTATTGTTGTTGTTGTTGTTCTTGCTATTGTTGTTGTTGTTGTTCTTGGTGTTGGTGTTGTTGTTCTTGGTGTTGGTGTTGTTGTTCTTGGTGTTGGTGTTGTTGTTCTTGGTGTTGGTGTTGTTGTTCTTGGTGTTGGTGTTGTTGTTCTTGGTGTTGGTGTTGTTGTTCTTGGTGTTGGTGTTGTTGTTCTTGGTGTTGTTGTGCTTGGTGTTGTTGTTGTTCCTGCTGTTGTTGTTGTTGTTCTTGCTGTTGTTGTTGTTGTTGTTCTTGCTGTTGTTGTTGTTGATGTTGAGAGAAAATCGTGCTGAGTTCATTTCCATTATTGACATTGTTTCTTGTGACGCGGCACAGTGGCACTTCTTACATTCCGAGGCTTAAGAAATTGGACTGAGTACTCCTGGCTGTAGTGTAGTTGGACGCTCCTCAATAAGTTCAGCACAATGGGGACCACATTGGTGATACCCACCTCGTTGGTCAGACTAATGTAACACATCATGTTTCACCTGACTTTGATGTGAAGTGGGGGGGGGGGGGGAGTCTTGGTCAGTATGTTTCACCTGACTTTGATGTGAGATGGGGGTGGGGGTGGGGGGGGGGCGTGGAGGGGTGGGTAGGAGTCTTGGTCAGTATGTTTCACCTGACTTTGATGTGAGGTGGGGGGGGGGGTGGAGGGGTGGGTAGGAGTCTTGGTCAGTATGTTTCACCTGACTTTGATGTGAGGTGGGGGGTGGGGTGGGTAGGAGTCTTGGTCAGTATGTTACACCTGACTTTGATGTGAGGTGGGGGGGGGGGGGTAGGAGTCTTGGTCAGTATGTTTCACCTGACTTTGATGTGAAGTGGGGGGGGGGGAGTCTTGGTCAGTATGTTTCACCTGACTTTGATGTGAGATGGGGGGTGGGGGTGGGGGTGGGGGGGGGTGGAGGGGTGGGTAGGAGTCTTGGTCAGTATGTTTCACCTGACTTTGATGTGAGGTGGGGGGGGGGGGTAGGAGTCTTGGTCAGTATGTTTCACCTGACTTTGATGTGAAGTGGGGGGGGGGGGGGTCTTGGTCAGTATGTTTCACCTGACTTTGATGTGAGGTGGGGGGTGGGAGTCTTGGTCAGTATGTTTCCCCTGACTTTGATGTGAGGTGGGGGGGGGGGAGTCTTGGTCAGTATGTTTCACCTGACTTTGATGTGAGGTGGGGGGTGGGGGGGCGGTAGGAGTCTTGGTCAGTATGTTTCACCTTACCTTAATTTCGCGCATCACAGTCTTCCAGCTCTACCTAAAACATAGAACCATACATATTTAGCTATCCCCTCACCCCTTATAGGAAGCCTGGATCCAAGCATTAACGAAAGCAGTCACTAGTTTTACATAATCAGTTTATTAGCTCCTTATCCAACCCTATTTTGCCGTCTTTTACTACAAGCTTGGAAGGTTTCTGTAATTAGACTCTTCTCCACTCAGATACTACTCATGTGCTGTGTAGGTATAGGTCAGCATAAATTTATTGACTTCAGTATTTGAAATTCTGGTATTCAAACAGACAGATGTGTCTCTCCTGCCAGGTAGCCGAAGCTATCCGTCGTAGATTATATTTGTGGTTGTACCACCTTTGGGTTGCTAGGTCAGGGGGAAGGTAGGTAGTGTTGAGGAATTTCTTTATCTTGTGCAATTGTTCCCTTACAGCGACTAACAGTCTTCTTTTTTTCCAACTTCCAATTGATCTTGCATTTGCACATCGTGTACCTTGGACCTTTGGATTTTTCGTCCATCTCCGAGAAGACTTGACGCTTTTCTCACCTCCTTTGAAACCTGGGGATGCTTAGATGTTCCGAAATTCAAAACCCAATCGCTTCGTGCTTTCATTTGTTCGTGTCTTGAAAGGAACTGTATTAGTTTTCAGCCATAGCTGATCCCAGATTTCAAAGGTTTTATAGAGTTCGTTAATGTGTATGTAGTATTTACTAATTATATAGAAGGTGCAATTGGCGTAGTGGTAGAGCACTCGATTTTCATATGAAAGGTATGGGGTACGAGTCTCGCTATCCAGTCGATATAGCTGTAAATGGGTACTTGGCACACGACTAGGAAAGTAAAGGCCGCAAGGAAAGGAACTGGCCACCCTACCTTATACAAGATGTGACTTAGTATACTGAAGTCTCTAACAACTTCATTCCCTGGCTGTAGTGTAACTGCTATGGGAATAACCTTCACTTGACGTTATGTGTTAGTACGGATGTTGTTTTACGTCCATAACTCTCCAGGAACCTGTGCGCGTGATAAATGGACGCGTCATGTAGAAGTTCCTCCATCAATCATGTTAGAGCCCTCGCTTCTCACAATAAAGGTAAGGGATTCGATTCCCTTTATACACAAACTCTAGTCGACTTAGCTGTTACGGAAACAAAAGCAGCGAGTAAGGGTACTGACTACCCCTCCTCATAAAAAGCTGGTCTAGTACAATAACGTCTAACACTTCCTCCCCGGCGGCAGTGTCGGCTATGGAACCACCATTTCGTTAATCATGTTTAATCGTTTTGCTAAGTAGATACAGGTTTGCCTACTTGAAGTATTTTGATTATAGTGTGCCAGAGACTCGCACCTCGTCCCTTCAAACGTGTATATCTGTTCCTTTCTCTTACTCGTTCAAAACGGCAACACAAGCAATGCTTTAAATCTGATGTGAACAGGTAACCGTGCTTGCTAAGTTAAGGCAGTGGGCTTTCAAGTTTTGTTTCCTTTTGTTTTGATAGCGAATTGTTTGGACACGGGTTTTACAACCGGAATGAGAGACATTGGTTCGAGTTCTGGTTATGACTAGGGATTTTTTTTCTATCAAAGTGAAATACAACCATAGCCTTCACACTCCACCTCGACTGCAGGGGCAGGGGTCTTTATTCCTCAGTCATACAAGTCAACTACCTGCCCTATTCATCAATTGGATATCAGCAATTAGAAAAACGCTATTTTAGTATTTTACAAGAAAAAGTGAATTGGTCTATGGCGTATAATTGATACATGCAAGTTCCGATGTTTAGTCAGCCTTGGAATGTGACGTTCCAAAGGGGTTTGCCCGTGAGTCCCAAGGTCTGTATATCCTGTAGCACTCCAATGTCCGATCCCTTTGGACCAGCTCGGCCTGCAAAAACGGTGTGCGGAAAAACAATTTTTTGTTGTTGAACGGAGTCACTCCTGACAGCCATTTTTTACTGCTGACTACGCCCTCCATATATACACGATATTTTGCCGGTTAAAGTATCGTGTGTTCGATTACAAATGGCTTTTGAACAGTTTTAATTTTGTATACGCCGTTTGGAGCAAGCCGACTTTTTGCGAAAGGGGAAGTAGGTTGTTGAGAAAGATTTTTATCGCGTAGATCTGTTTATTTTGTTTGTTTAAATGAAAGAACTACGTTTGAATTGAAACTAACAGTTGTGGCGATATTGTAAACACAGTATCGATACGTTGTTGTGGTTTCCATGGTTTTCTATCGAAGCGACTGGGCCTAGTGGTCGAGTCCAAATTTTTTCCGAGATTTTCATAAATTTTCAACTTCATCTTTTTAAATCTCAAAAACTAACAAACATACAACAAAAACAATAACACCCACATGTTCGTTATGCTATTGTGTATCTACACGCCAGAAAATCATATTTATTGACAAACAAACATAAAAGTTACAAATTTTGAAAGACGACTACCACAGCGACTAATTAAGAAAATTAATTAGGTCAAATTTTTTTCAAAAATATATTGGAGTGCGTAAGGGACAATAGGCTGTGATTGATCCCTGTGTGAAAATCAATGTACCATTAGCTTACGCCATATTACTAACTTTTCATTTGACGTTTGCTGTTAAAGCGTCGTAGGGAGCTTTGGTTCTCTTTCTTGAATCAAGTGTGTTGCTGTTGGTTGTTGTAAGCCTGTGTTGCATGATTTATATTTTGTCATCCATCCGTCTTCAATGTTGTCTTCCCTGTGCATTGTTTCCAGATATTCTTGTGTTGGAAGCGTGCAGTTAGAGTTACATTCTTACAGCTGACACTAAGTTTTCATTTTCTTTTTTTAAAGGAATTAACATAATGGACAGTCTTCATCACATGTGTAACTCCATTACATATCTCACTGTGACATCAATGTAGCGTCATTACATGTCTCCTGGTGACATCAATGTAAAGCCATTACATATCTCCTGGTGACATCAATGTAGCGTCATTACATATCTCCTGGTGACATCAATGTAAAGCCATTTCATGTCTCCTGGTGACATCAATGTATCACCATTTCATGTCTCCTGATGACATCAATATAAAGCCATTTCATGTCTCCCGGCTACTCCAATATATCACCATTTCATGTCTCCCGGCTACTCCAATATATCACCATTTCATGTCTCCTGGCTACTCCAATATATCGCCATTTTATGTCTCCTGGTGATACCAATGACTTTTCTAAGAAATGTCATTTCACGCGCCGTAACTTTCCTCTCCTGTGTGCTTGCGCGCTTCGAAAGTTGTACTGAAAGTAATTAAGAGTTGAACTGATAACAAGAGAGAATATGTGGGTAACAAAAATCAGTTTGGTTTCTGAAAGGATAGAGGTCCTAAGGCCGCGGTTCGAACATTAAGACTTCTTGCAGAGAGAATGGTAGAGCCGGGTAAAGCTCTCGCTCTCCTCTTTGCTTTATGAGCGATGAAAAGATCTTTGATATGATAACGTTGAAGAAACTTTTCGCTATTTTGGAATATCCTAGCAAAATGGAGTAATTGTGTCCAAGCCAAGCAACAACATGGGACCTCCAATACAGAAGGAGGCTCAATTGGTAGTTTGTGTCTAAGCATTTAACCAGCTTGTAGAAATAGTTTTTTAAGCACTTTGTGTTTTATGTTGAGAATACTAGCCCCATTCACACCCCTGCTTAGTCGGCCCTTGAAGATTATAGCAGGGATTAGTGATCATATTTTTTCTTCCAAGTAGGGGACTTGTTGTGTAAGACATAGACTTCCAATCTCACAGCAGTTGAAGACAGACACACTAGACAGACACACTAGACAGACACACTAGACAGACACACTAGACAGACACACTAGACAGACAAACTACACAGACACACTACACAGACACACTACACAGACACACTACACAGACACACTGCACAGACACACTATTCAAAATCACTACACAGACAAACTACACAGACACACTACACAGACACACTACACAGACACACTACACAAACACACTACACAGACACACTGCACAGACACACTATACAAAATCACTACACAGACCAATTACATAGATTCGCTACACAGACAAACTACACAGACACACTGCACAGACACACTGCACAGACACACTACAAAAACACACTACACAAAATCACTACACAGATTCGCTACACAGACAAACTACACAGACAAATTACTCAGACACACTGCACAGACAAACTACACAGACACACTACACAGACACACTACATAGATTCAATACACAGATTCAATACACAGACACACTGCACAGACACACTACACACACATACTACACACACACTACACACACACACACACTACACACACACTACAAAAACACACTACACAGACACACTACACACACACACTACACAGACAAACTTCACATTCACACTACACACACATACTAGACACACACACTACACAGACACACTACACACACACACTACACATACACACACACACTACACAGACACACTACACACACACACACTACACATACACACTAGACACACACACTACACATACACACTACACACACACACTACACATACACACTACACACACACACTACCAAGACACACTACACACACTACACACTACACAGACACACACACACACACTACACATACACACTACACACACACACACACTAGACACACACACTACACACACACTACACACACACACACTACACAGACACTACAAAAACACACTACACAGACACACTACACACACACACTACACACACACACACTACACACACACTACAAAAACACACTACACAGACACACTACACACACACACTACACAGACAAACTTCACATTCACACTACACACACACACTAGACACACACACTACACACACACACACTACACATACACACACACACTACACAGACACACTACACACACACACACACTACACATACACACTACACACACACACACTAGACACACACACACTAAACAGAATAACCAATTAAGTAGGGTCTAGATCCATGCAAAAAAGACCACCATACTAAAATTAAATTCGGCCAACAACTTGGTAACGATCAGCGAAAATAAAAAGGCACATAATGTTTTAGAGAGCTTTAAACAGATGGGGGCATCATAAACAAGACAACCGAGGCAAATGAGGTCATAGTCGGAATACAAAAAGTAAGAGTCGCCTTTGTCATGTTAAAAATATGGCTGATCAGAACGCATAGCAAGCTAAGAATCTTTAGCTCTAACGTCAGTGCGGTCCTTTTTGTTCGGAGCAGGAATATAGCACTGGCCAAACCTGGTATTAAATTATTAAATTCATGACAACGATAATGGGCCTGTAATGTCTAGTTACAATTACAACTGCAATAGGGCCTTTTGAAGACCGTTTGGCAACTGTCAAAAGAAGGAAACTCGCTTGGTACGGTCACATATCGAGATCAAATGGTCTTGCAAATATGTTCCTCCACGGAAAGGTGCATAGCAGACGACGAAGAGGCCGTCCCAAAAAGAGATGGGAGGACAACATAAAAGATTGGACCAGTCTCCGACCAGAAGAGGCACAGCGGCCGCTGACAGAGAAGGGTGGCGTGGTGGTGTGAGGATGTCTTCATGTGTGCCCCAACGACCTCACCGGTAACGGATGATCTGACCTGAATGTCCAGTAAGGTTATACAAGACAGCATTTGCGAGAGAACAGGAAACAGAGAAATGGATCAGCAGGTATCTGGAACAGAGAAACGCAAGATATTCTACACACTGCGAAAGTCGGCAAAAGCGGTGTCACCAGGCCCTCTCTGACATGAAAACCTGAGAGAAAAGAGACACAATAAGGACAGATAAAACATTCATATGAGACCTAGAGATAGATACACAAAAACACAGAGATAAGCTGGAAATAACTGGAGAAAACAGCACAAGGCAGGTCTGTTTTGATATGTTTGGTGAATGGTCTATGTACCCCAAGGTGATAACGGTGAAGAGAGAGGGTTGGTTGATGGTCTATGTACCCCAAGGTGATAATAGTGAAGTGAAAGAGTTGGTTGATGGTCTATGTACCCCAAGGTGATAATAGTGAAGTGAGCGGGTTGGTTGATGGTCTATGTACCCCAAGGTGATAATAGTGAAGTGAGAGGGTTGGTTGATGGTCTATGTACCCCAAGGTGATAATAGTGAAGTGAGCGGGTTGGTTGATGGTCTATGTACCCCAAGGTGATAATAGTGAAGTGAGAGGGTTGGTTGATGGTCTATGTACCCCAAGGTGATAATAGTGAAAAGAGAGAAAGTGATGTCCTACGGACACCAGGTGAAAAGGGCAAAGACGAAGATACATGCCCAGCGAGGTACCACGTGGTTTTTACACCTGTAAAGTTGAAGTTTATCGTTTTAGGTTTCTTCTGTTTTGCTGCTGTTGTGAGCAGTTTGCGAGGTGATGCTTGTTGCTGCGCGTTATCAGTGGTAGCGTTAACCCTTGGGAGTGGCGGTCACTTGTCGCGGAAATGGGCACGCTAAATCTGGGCTCCATGCCAGCAGACGTGGGGAGAAGCCATCACATTGGCTCTGTTGTCGATGTCGGCGTGTGGTGATGGATGATCATTCTGTTTCCTTTATTCTGTTTTCGGAACCTACAATGTGAGAGCGTGTCAATGAAACGAACGTTCAGTCAATCAATCAATCAATCAATCAATCAATTCCAAATATAGCACATGTCTTCAACAACCGAACGCCGTTCTCCTCCTATTGCTTCTCCAACTCCCTCTCCCTCTCTAGTTCCCTCTCCCTCTCCAACTCCCTCTCCTGCTCCTTCATCTACTTCTCCAGCTCCTTCTCCAACTCTCTCCCCCTCTCTAGTTCCTTCTTCCTCTCCAACTCTCTCTCTAGCTCATTCTCCAACACCTTCTCCACCTCACTCTCCACGTCTTCCTCCCCCCCCCCTTTCTTCGTGTTTGCCTTGCGGACTCATCGTTCTGTGTTTTTGTCACCCTCTCCAGCTCCCGCCCCAACTCTCTCTCCCCTCTCTAGCTTCATCTTCAACTCTCTCTCCCACTCCCTCTCCAACTCCCTCTCCAACTCCCTCTCCAACTCCTTATCATCTCCCTCTCCAACTCCCACTCCAACTCCCTCTCCAACTCTCTATCCAATTCCTTCTCTAGCACCATCTTCAGCTCCCTCTCCATCTCCCTCTCCAACTCTCTCCCCTTTATCTCCATCTTCCTCTCTAGTTCCATCTTCATCTCCCTATCCATCTCCCTCTCCCTCTCCCCTCTTTATCTCCCTCTCCCTCTCCAGCTTCAGCTTTAGCTCCCGCTTCATCTCCATATCCACATCTCCCCTCCTTCCTTACTGTTTGTATTCAGTTAGTCTCAGTGTGTCTCTTTATCTCTATCTCTCTAATCCTCGCCCACCTGACCGCCCGGGGATTCCTGAACAATGACTGTAATGCTAACAGCTGGTTTCATGAATGTCCTGGACCAGCAACAGCTCTTCACCTCGCCTTGCACTTGATATCTCTTGTTTGGTTCTGTTCAACAGTTCCACGTTAGTGATCAATTCAAACCATTTCTCTATTCTGTCTGGTTCTGTCCAACAGTTCCACGTTAGTGATCAATTCAAACCATTTCTCTATTCTGTCTGGTTCTGTCCAACAGTTCCACGTTAGTGATCAATTCAAACCATTTCGATCTCTCTATTCTGTCTGGTTCTGTTCAACAGTTCCACATTAGTGATCAATTCAAACCATTTCGATCTCTCTATTCTGTCTGGTTCTGTTCAACAGTTCCACATTAGTGATCAATTCAAACTATATCTCTATTCTGTCTGGTTCTGTTCAACAGTTCCACGTTAGTGATCAATTCAAACCATTTCTCTATTATGTCTGGTTCTGTCCAACAGTTCCACGTTAGTGATCAATTCAAACCATTTCGATCTCTCTATTCTGTCTGGTTCTGTCCAATAGTTCCACGTTAGTGATCAATTCAAACCATTTCTCTATTCTGTCTGGTTCTGTTCAACAGTTCCACATTAGTGATCAATTCAAACTATCTCTCTATTCTGTTTGGTTCTGTTCAACAGTTCCATGTTAGTGATCAATTCAAACCATTTCTCTATTCTGTTTGGTTCTGTTCAACAGTTCCATGTTAGTGATCAATTCAAACCATTTCTCTATTCTGTCTGGTTCTGTCCAACAGTTCCACATTAGTCATACATTCAAACCATTTCGATCTCTCTATTGAGCGAAGAGACCCATTCATTAAAAAAAGTATGTGTTTTTTAAAATTATTGTTATTAGTGTTCTCCGTGTATGAGAGACATAAATGTAACAAATTTTACTTTTGAGCGATATATTTTTTTATATTTGTGTCGACCTTAATCTCTTTTGGTTTCTATAAGATCCACAATGAAAACTCAATCTTTCTTTTTGTATTCTTTTCCAAAATGAGATCATTTTTACGGGACCCGATTTACAATGTCTGCACGTTCTAAATCTGAATTGCTTAAGAAATAATTATCGTCCTTTATAATTCGCTAAATTACCCATTTTAATTGTAATGTTTGCAAGTTCGTAATCGATCAATATTATTATAATTAATGCTGTGGTTGCTAGAGATTCTGAGAAACATAGGAGCAGTGGGGAGTGTCGGGGGCGAAGAGGGAGACAACCAAGAGCTTCAGCACAGCCTACTGTAGATATAGGCATTCTGACTCAAGGGGAAACCCCTTTGAAACGTCACATTCCTAGGCTGACTAAATAACACAGATTGGAATGTCAACTGTATCAGCGTGTTCAGAAAACAAAGATAGATATACAATTGGTTTGTTGTTGTTGCTATCCCATAGCTGCTGAGCAAGCCTGCTCTTGTCAGCTCAATGTCATTCTTATATATATATAGGTTTTCAGTTGTGTTGGCAATTGTCCGCAGGTAAGAATCTTTTCCTCATGTCCGCAAGCGCCTTGCACTCAATGAGTAGGTGTTGAACTGTTTCATCAGGATGAGAGCAATGTCTGCACAAAGGCAGGTGCTGGGGATTGATGCGGTTCAAGTGGCTGTTGACTCTGGTATGTCCTGTTCGAACTGAAAGATGAGACTTTGATCTCTTCTATGTAGTTCATTTATGCAATTGGTTTCAAGGCAAGATTCTGTGAAACAGTGATTTGTTGTGGTTTGTAGCGTGATTTTGTTGCAGGCTTCGGAAACCTGATTCTGAGGAAAGATAGTTTGTGGAAAACGGAAATTCCTTAGAGATCTTCAGTTGTAGATGAAGCTTATGGAACTAAACACAACATGATGATGGTGATTTGCTTCAGATTTAAATCAAGAGGTTTTTGTTGTGCCGTTCTATTCTCTGCTCTGGGTACTGGTGTTCATGTCAGTGACTTCCTCAGTTCTATTATCTGCTCTGGGTACTGGTGTTCATCCCAGTGACTTCCTCAGTTCTATTATCTGCTCTGGGTACTGGTGTTCATCCCAGTGACTTCCTCAGTTCTATTCTCTGCTCTGGGTACTGGTGTTCATGTCAGTGACTTTCGGATTAAAATCCTACTTACTTTTCCCAGTCTCATCGTATTTGTCCTTCTACATCGTTAAGTCTGTGGAGAGGAGCAGAATTTTGGTGATTGGTTTATTTTTTTTCTCATTTTTTATTTTTTGCGTTCGCCTTATTTCTCTATTCCCAATGGCTTGGTGCACTGCACTGTGTTTTTATTTTGCGCATGTCGGCCTAGAGGATCCGACTTCGGTATGCATTTTGTGGAAGGATCTGCTTCCTCCTGCATTTTTTTAAGGATTTGCTTCTCGGGGTAACAGCCGGTGCTATGATTGAGGTGCGAACCCAGCACCTTTGGATTGTGAGCTCTGTCTGTATCCCTCTCTCTATCTCTCTCCTTCCCTATCTTTCTTCCTCCCTCTCTCTCTCTCTTTCACTCGCTCTCTCGCTCTCTCTCCACCCTTCTCTCTTTCCTTCCCTATCTTTCTTCCTCTCTCTCCTCCCTCTCTCTCTCTCCTTCCCTACTGTCTCCCTCTCTTTTTCGCTCGCTCACTTTCGCTCGCTCTCTTTTGCTCGCTCTCTCTCCACCCTTCTCTCTCTCTCCTTCCCTTTTTCCCTCTCTCTCACTCTCTTCCCTGTCTCTCCTTCCCTATCTGCTCCCTCTCTCTCTCCTCCCCCTCTATCTCTCTCCTTCCCTTTCTCCCTCTCTCTCTCTTTCGCTCGCTGCCTCGCTGTCTCCCCCTCTCCCTTTCCCTCTTTCTCCCTCTCTCTGCCCCCTCTCTTCCCTCTCTCTCCCCCTCTCTCTAACCCTCTCTCCTCCTTCTCTCCCCCTCTCTCCCTCTCTCCCCCTCTCTCCCTCTCTCCACTCTCTCTCCCTCTCCCACTTCCCCTCTCTCTCGCCCCCTCTCTCTCTCTCCTCTCTCTCTCTCCCCTCTCTCCCTCCCACTCTCTCTCCCCCTCTCTCCGTCTCCCTCTCTCTCCCCCCTCTCTCTATCCCCCTCTCCCCCTCCCCTCTCTCTCTCCCCATTCTCTCTCTCCCCCTTTCTCCCTCTCCCTCTCTCTCCCCCCTCTCTCTTCCCCTCTCTCCCTCCCACTCTCTCTCCCCTCTCTCCCTCTTTCTCCCCCCTCTCTCCCCCTCTCTCTTCCCCTCTCTCCCTCCCCCTCTCTATCCCCCTCTCTCTCCCCCCTCTCTCCATCTCCCTCTCTCCCCCCTCGCTCTCCCCTTCTCTCTCCATCCTTTCTCTCTCTCCCCCTCTCTCTCTCCCCTCTCTCTCCCCCTCCCACTCCCCCTCTCTTGCCCCTATCTTTCTCTCCCCCTCTCCCCCTCCCTCCCTCTCCCTCGCTCTCTCCTCCCTCTCTCTCTCTCCTTCCCTACTGTCTCCCTCTCTCTCTTTCGCTCACTCTCTTTCGCTCGCTCTCTCTCCACCCTTCTCTCTCTCTCCTTCCATATCTTTCTCCCTCCCCTCTCTC